>JADDOH010006685.1:0-12708 GCA_016648135.1 Agrypnia vestita | reverse complement strand
CTGCAGCTCGGATTTACACATTACCACATTTATATATAATGGTTCCAGTTTCCATTTAATCTGCATGCCAGGTAAACTGTTTCATGTATTAATCTGTTCTTATTTTTGTTGAATGGAATCCATTCCGCAAACTATATAATAGAAGTGCCACAAACGCAAGAAGCTATAAAAATAGTATAAAGATACTCTTTTTACATGCTTGGAAAGCCTTTGATTTCTTTTATATCCATCGTTCTATTGAAACGGCCGGTGGTTAGTTTCCATCGATACGATGCTCTGAACATTAACATTGTACAAAGGTTTGGATGCAGCAAAGTGCTTTCTGTTCTCTTCGATATATTTAGGATTAAACATCAAAGCCTCGGTATTGGCGAGCTTATAATGGCTTTTTATTGTACCTTTGCTCGTTCCCAGATCACTACTTGGTAAATGAAAAACTGAACGTTGAAATCGACCCGTTGAAAAAGCTTTTTAACTAAAGACCCGGTAATGAAAAAATATAGCTATTAAATCTTTCATTGCACCCAGTGTAGCAAAAAGAAAACATACCTACTTAACTTTCATAATATATCGAGATAATTTCTGATTAGCGTTTTCTGGAATATTTTCTCGTACGTACACAAATTTCTAGCGGAATCACGTTGCAGGGTGAATTCTGGATCATTACCCTTGTAATTATTGAATTTAACCTAATACGGATGCCTACAGGAAGATTAAGATCTAGAATCCAGGTTACCGAAATAGGATTAGCTTAGAGTAGCAAAAGCATCACTATTAATATAGTAGCTTAGAGTAGCAAAAGCATCACTATTAAATTACCGACTAAAGGGAAATGGTTAAAATAGAGCCTGTAACGTAACCTGTCGTCTGGCTACCTAAGCTAAATACCTAACTATAAAGTTTAATAAAGAATATAATATATATGTTTTACGTAAAGCCCAAAGCTTGAGACTTTAAGCTATCGAATTGAGCTTTATTACGACTTTTGTGACTTTTAAGCACACGCTTTACGCTTTAAGCTACTAGATTAAAACTTTAGTCGGACTTAGAACTTCGGAAGTATATTTACATGAAAGCTAATATTTTTTTTTTTTTGTTAAGATTTTATATTTTCAAAATTGGCCAGTCGTGATTTATCTAGTGGTTAGGAAAATTCCCCCTCCGTTGTGTTCGTAGCTATCCAAAATTCTTTTGATATGTGGTGAGATTCGTATTCTTATTAACGCGACTAGACTAATATAGAACGGAATCTTACCTAACTATGGAAATAACAAACGCACGTAACTAATCCGTACTCGTAATTAACATAACGGATTTATTTACTAAAGATGATAGAAAGCCTAACCGTTATCGACACGAAATCCACGTATTATCTTCAAACACTTATAGACGAAATACCAGAGATATAAAACATATTTCCGAAATTACTTTGGGCCCTTCTAGAAACCGTTCTAGAATTCTACAGTTTCGCCTATACGAGGGATAGCCGATATCGTCCACGTCCTGAGTCGGCCTAAAAGCCAATTATATGCGGCGTAGCCGAGGAATAAACGCTAGTAGCAAAACTTCCTTACATTGTACCGCCATAACTATAATAGCACTGGGGTTAAAATACTGAAATATAAAACAATACAATCGTTGCCTAGTTAACGGCATGCGCTAAAGATTCCGTCCGCCTTGATTATCAGTACCTCATAATAGCAGCTTAGAACAGTGTTAGCACAACCACACGCGGTACCCATTTACGACAGATTTAAAAGATATAATAGCATACGTTATATTCAAACACACTAGTGAGAAACTTACCGATAGCGCGTCCCACGTTGTCCGATCTGCTCAATCTGTTCACAGTACATAGTGGGAGAAGATAAACATATTTATAATAACTAAGACGCATCCAGAGGCTCGGGGTAAGCTTTGTCTGACATTATCATAGCCCGAGATTCTAAGGGAATGGAAGATACAGCTTTGTAAGCAAAATTTAAGAAGTGTCCAACCACTTCTGTTCAAGCGTGGATTCTAGATGCCCCCCCTCCCTGTGGGGGGGAGGGGGATACGGCCCCAGAGCATCGCCGCATCCGGTGGTTAACTCCTGTTTAGACATAACCTCCCACACTAAGCTGCAGACCAAAACCAACCCGAGACTGTGTTGCCTCTGCTGGGATCCATTCAGCGTCCTCGTCCTCCTGGCGACAAACATCCCGCGCGAAAGAAATCCCGCGGGGCAGTCAAATTGACTGGTATATAATGATGAGGATCCCACGTTGCGGCTACATGAGCCGGATTATTATGATGTTTACTGCTGATAAAAGGGCTGAATGAACTAACTGGGTGACTGGAAAAGACTCATCCCTGAGTGCGTCAGACAGAGCCATGTTAGCATCGCCAATTATAGTTGATGTGATTGATCCCACGGTGTAGTCTGAATGACTAGAGATATTAAAGAGATAGTATTCCAGAGTGAATGTTATGGTTAATTGTGTGGTTCCTGATATGTATGTCCTGTGCCAGAGGAGAAGGGCTCCGAAAGGCTCCTGGTATACAGCAGTATAGTAAAGATGATGAATGATGTGTCAGGGTGAGGTGTCAACTGGGATTCCCGATCAGGATACTCGTTCAAATAAATCAGCTTCTATCCAAGATTTAATCATGGAGATCTGGATTCGATGACACCGAGGACGACCAAGCATCGAGATTCTTCCCACCAGTATCTTACGGGTGAGTTCTCGACGCCGAGCTATAGGAAACAGCCGCATATTCTTGAGCCGTAGCCTCTCTATTATAAGGATGGTATGCGTTAAGCTGCCCATGTTGTACGCCCACCTGGCGTGTCACGACACTTTGATCGCCACGATGCGAAAGAACCCCGATCTCCCTCCTTTCATAATCAATTCTGTCAGTCACGACAATCAAATTGGTGATGGGTGATGAAACTATTTTAGTACAGTATAAATTAGAATGTACATGATGGAGAAATAGCTTTCACTCCTGCATTCAGAACATAGAGGTTTGAAATCAATAGCCCCGCGACGATCAATCGCTGAGATGCTTCCCACCAGCGTGTTACGGGTGAGTTCTCGACGCCGAGCTATAGGAAATATTCTTGAGCCGTAGCCTCTCTATTATAAGGATGGTATGCATTAAGTTACCCATGTGGTACGCCCACCTGGCGTGCCACAACGTATTGATCATCACAGCGTCAATGAATCCCGACCTCTTTCCTTCCATTAGCAAATTTTACAATGTTTAGATTTTTTTCATTAGTAATTTTAAATATGTTTTAGTTTTGCATACAAGCACCACGTTCAACAAATGGTAAGAAGAATAGTAATAGTAAAAGGTCCTTAGCTGACAGAAGTTGAAGTTCTCTGCAAACTGTCCATATCCTCTAGTAACGCTTTCAAATGATGGTCTCCTTGTATGTGTTTTCCAATAACAGCTTTCCAGTCATGTATTTAAAATAACGTCATCCTTGTGTGTGTGTACTACAATATCTGCCATCCAGTTAATGATTCCCAAAATAGTGTTTTCCTTGTATATTTATTTTAATATCAGCACCTGTAAAACTGTATAGGATCCTAGAAACAAAAAGACTATTCCCTCTAAGCCGAGCACATGCAGGACATAAACCCCTTTAGTCTAGTTCATCCACGGTTATACAAAAAGGCGAAAGAATAGTAATAGTAAAAGGTCCTTAGCTGACAGAAGTTGAAGGTCTCTGCAAACTGTCCATATCCTCTAGTGGCGCCTGTGTTTTCCAATAACAAGTTTCCAGTCTTGTATTTAACATAACGTCCTCCTTGTGTGTATGTGTGCTTCAATATCTGTCATCCAGTTAATGATTCCCAAAATAGTGTTTTCCTTGTATATATATTTTAATATCAGCACCTGTGAAACTGTATAGTATCCTAGAAACATGAAGACTATTCCCTCTACGCCGAGCACATACAGGACATAAACCCCTTCAACTAGTTCATCTACGCCGCATAGTGATATCACATGCAGACATAAACAATATAATTACAAGTATGTTTGCGTCCCGCCGACTGGTGGAAATATTCGCATTCGTATTCACCGAATAGTAGGTTTGACATTCGTATTCGTGAAAGTAGTATTCGTTGCATCACTCACAATAATAAAATCATATAGGTAAATAACTACGGTAACTCGTCAAAGTATGATATTATTTATATTAAATGAATAAAACAAAACGATCCGTCATATAAATAACTAACTATGGTGACCCGTAAAAATATGATATTATTTATATTTAATGAATAAAACAAAATAATCTGTCATATAAGTAAATAACTATGGTGACCCGTAAAAATATGATATTATTTATATTGAATGAATAAACTAAAACAATGTCCGAACGTTAACTACCCCTGAACAAACCCTTCCCCCTAAATACGTACGTCTGACAATCACTATAAAATGCAACCATGTATTATTAAAAAGGCGTAGCAATATATCGAAAGGTAATTATAATTACAGTTATGTTTGAGTTCGCGAGATGGCGGTAGTATGACAATTTTTATTCATTTGCCATGCTAACCTGGAAATAATAAATGCGACCAGATCTAAATAGATACAATACACACTATTCGAAATACGTCTTTATAGGAGCAGTGTTTAAAACGATTGCCTAATGATACGCAATACAAACATGTAACGAGTCCAAATAAACCACACATTCATGTTTTAATAAAATAAATATAAAATCCAGATGCATTTTTAAAATATATTATTTGGAGGAAATTTCTCGTACGATTTGAATTTATATCACACTGACAACCGTGATATTACTTACACATAATTACTCCGATCTCAAATATTCCCAAAATAATACATTTCGTTAGTAAAAAATAATTAACCGTAATAGATAATAAAAATGTGATCCTTAGCTTAAGACCGGATCGCGCACCACCCACGCAATACAACAATTATCATACTGCTACTAGGCAAATCATATAGAAATCTGTGCATTCAATCGCTAGCACAGATAACATAAAATTCCCCTGCATAAAGATACATCCATTTGGGCCGCGACGCATTTGAAAATTACATAAGTATTATGAAATAGATCCAGCATTATCACCAGCCGCAAAATTACGATTTATTATATATTAAATCTGATGCGCGTATAGTACTAATTATCCCTAGGTCCAAAATACGTGACAAAACAAATCACAGCATGTATCAAAATTTGTTGCGATCCAAAAGAGCTCCAAATGGAATACACATAAAAGGCAATAGAAATAAATAATATTGGAAATGCTTATCTGTTCACTGTTCCAAATCTCCTTTGAATTATTATAAAACTCCGGCTTTTTCCTCGGTCCTGTTAATTATCTTCCTTATTTCGGACTTCCTTCGACAAGGCCTCCGGCCGATTTCCAGGCTGCAAAATCAAGGGCCGCTCCTCCAATTTGTATCGCTTATACAGTCTAAACCTCTCGCCATCTTTGATTCCAACTTGCGTGTAAAAGTAAAAGTCTACCATCTCAGGGTGCCTTTCATTGGCCGGATCCGCTGCTGGGCAGCGTCTGCAATTGGTCCAATTTAGTCAAAATAAAGGTAACGCATACCTCTACGTTTCAGGAACAATAAAGGCTCGTCCGCACCTACTTACCCGGCAAACATATAATTACAGAATATTTAACGGGTTGTGAAGCTTCTCTTTATTATAAACTTTAGTAGACAACCATTCCAGTATAAGCTTCTCATCAATATCGATTTAAATAAGCCAATATCATCACAAGCCGCTGCGTCTACACATAGAAAGATCTCAATTAAAGCAGCTTGGACACGTCTTGTGAATGTCAAAGGATCTACTACTAAGGTGAATCATCTTTGCAACTCCACAATAAAGGCGACAGATTGGTCGCCTTAGAGTATTTATGGACAAATAGCAAAAATTAGCGTATGAAGACGGATTGATCCTTGACTAAACAATCAGTACAATGGTAAAAATAAGTGTTTTTTTCAAGTATTAAGGCCCCAAATTGTCGCAGAAAAATGAAACAAGAGTAATATCGAGGAAATAATTTTCGAAATTCGGCAATTGAATTTTGTTTTTCTTAAATTTTTTTAAATTTTCTCTGTGGCACCATTTTATAAATAAAATAAGTAAAACTTTGTTTTAATCGAATTTTCAGCTTCAAAATCTTGCAATTATTATGTCTCGTGATTTTTCACAGGTATACAGCTAGCTACATAAACATATAATTTTCAAATGGTTTTAAAAAAAAAAATTAAAACCAAATTAATTAATTAATTAGAAACACATGCAGAAAAATGTTATCTACGAAAAAATATTTGGCTACTACTATAAGGTCGATATATTCACGGAAATACACAAGGCTCCTATAGCTTAATGGTAGAGCACCGGCCCCGGAAAGGAGGTGGTCCGGGTTTGAATCCCGGTAGTAGCCAAATATTTTTTCGTAGATTAGATTTTTCTGTATGTCTTTCTAATTCATTACCTAATTTGGTTTTAAATTTTCGCAGAACTTTGTTCTGAAAAATTACAACTTCACAAATATGAATGTGTTCTTGAATATAATGATCAGTTTATGTTTAAAATTATACAGCACTATATTCCAGTTTTTTTTTATTTAAGACAAAAAAATTTAAATATTTTTTTTTGTTAATTTGTTGTTTCCTCTAATTCTGGCAATTCATTAAATATCTTCAGTGCACAGTCCTACTCATATTATTTATTCCTCTTGTATCATGTTCATGCTCATGTTAATTTGCATTCAGACAACTATGTGTGATCAAATTTACATTGGATCTTAATTGTGCGAATGCATAAATGTGCAGTTTGATTATGTGGTGTCAAATGAACTCGCAATGAATGTTGGGAAGTATTAAAAATAATAGTTGTTTAATTAGTCGTATTGTTTGTCATTTTCGTTTTTAAAACGTTGGCAAACAAAGATATTTTGATATTATTGTTTGATATGGCAGTTATTTTGTGTTGCAAATGATTATTTTAATTTAAATTCAATTAATCTTTGTAATACGTTATTTTTGTATCTACTACAGTTTCAAGAGAAAAAATTCCCCTCATCATCAAGTGTTATCAAAAACTAACCTAAATACATTTTTTGCAAGTCGCAGAGTCGCTTAGAAGACGTGTTGTCGAATGTGATGTTATTCATATTTTTTGGTTACGTTTTAAATTACAACTGATGATAAGAAGGAGTGCTCCTTTCCAAACTATATTAGTGACATAAATAATTCACCCTGTGTATTGTAAAGTTGAATTTAGTATAAACCAAAAAGAAGATATATTAATCTATAAATGAATGAAATAGTTATTACAATTTTGTAAATTGTATGCAAATTAGGATTAAATTGATTTCACCTAGATTATGCCGTTGGATATAACTGATGAGCCTTAATTAAAGATATCGGTGTAGATAAGGATAAAGTTAACATTTTTTACATAATTAAATTAAGAAAACTTAAATATAAAATCATTAAAAAGAAAATACTTCGTTAAAAAACATTATTTATTGAAAAATCAATATGTTTCCGGGCTGGGCCTTCCTTCGTAAAAATACAACGTAAATCAAAAATTATAATTGAAATTATAGACATTAATAAAAACAAAAAATAAATAAATATATCGGAGTTCAATAAATGTAAGTTTATTTTATTATTTTTTACCTCCCGTATACTTATTTTTTAAATTTTCTTTATGTATTTTTTTTTGTTGAAGTTTTAATTTTCTTGCGAGTTGAAGTATCCTGGAAGAGCGGCCGTCAGCGCCGAAAAATGTTGATTATTCAGTAAATAGCGGTTTTGTAGAAATTATTTTTTAATTATTCATATATAAAATGTTATCACAAAGTAATTTTGAATACCTACTTGATGAAAAATATAGGTTTTAAAATGAAAATCATTAAATACGTAATGCAGGGCCTAGTGTGATTGCCGACATGCCCTAGGCGCTGGCAAACGGACACTTTAAGTAATGAAATAGGGAATGTTTCCTGGAAATGAAATAAAACGTATTTCAGGTATCCATTTAATCTTACCGCGTCAATCAATCATAATAATCTGCACATTAAAATATTACATTCTCGGGATTGCTAACGTTTTAAAGTAAACTTATCTAAATAATTAATCAAATTTTTGTTACCGACTGACATTTAGGAATGAAGCCTGGATGAGTCGAAAAAGGAATAGAGGAAGTAATATACTGTTTGTATAAATAAGGAATAAATGTAATATAATAATTTCAAATATTTGTAAATTAGAAGAACTCGTATACATACATAGATGATTTGTTTTATGTAGAATGATTCAATGGGGAGAGAACGGCACTAAAGATAAAAAAAATGTCCGCAAATGTATTTCAGGTACCGACTATGCTGAATGTAAACATGTAGAAATAATATTGAAAAGACTGCAATCGAGGGGTATACAAATAAAACTACCACTATGCTGTAGCGGCATACTCGTGTACAAGCTACACATACATAGCCGCTAAGAATACCGTTTAGCAGACATAGGTTAGTGCACCCGCCGACAACGAAGAAACGCGGCTGGGTAACCCATAACACACGGCTTTGTTCTGCTGACGAAGAAAATCGGAGCAACGACAGGATACAATGAAAAATGCTGCGGAGGACGACAGAAGCAGGCCGTCGTGAATTCAACCTGCGGATGGTACAAACGAAGTGTAAACATCTTGCACCGTCAGCATACGGACATCTCCGCACCGATCGACTAAGCAAATGATTTCTTTGTTCTCAATTGGTATAAGAAGCCCATTCACCAGTACCCATCATCTCATTTGCCCAGTGGCTTTCTTGTACGGCGAAGCCCTACCCGATTTAAGCCTCACTTCTCGGGGAGCTCTATATCGAG
The DNA here is from genome assembly GCA_016648135.1 of Agrypnia vestita. Classification (NCBI taxonomy): domain Eukaryota; kingdom Metazoa; phylum Arthropoda; class Insecta; order Trichoptera; family Phryganeidae; genus Agrypnia; species Agrypnia vestita. The sequence goes on along the minus strand of JADDOH010006685.1, from coordinate 3,822 downwards.
CGGAAGCTCTTGCCGATTGACTTCTTATTGAATACTTGTACTCTGCGCCCTTTTGTATTCATAAATGTTACTTTTACTTGTCAATTAATTATATTAGATCATTGCGACTTCACTCTCATCAGCAACAACACAGGAGAACCCGGGACTCCGATAAATACCGGGTGGTGACCCTTATAAGAAGCAGCACGTAGGGGGTTGCTTCTCAACCCCGCCAAAGGGTCAATTCACGCACACCAACCCCCACAATGCAAATGACGAGAATAAATCATGGGCAGTAAGCGATAAATTGCTTGAAGAGTATATGATGGAGGGTGAAACACAAAGCTCGACTTACCAGTGGCGCAATTTTCTTTTTTCCGCCAGGTAAGATGAGATAAAAATTGATGAGTTGGCGACACTGTTTTAATACCTTTTTACAAACTTTTACACATCTGATGATGATCTGAAGCTGACGGTGTTCCAGAGATATTGTGAAGAAAACTGCCTCCAGAAGTGGCTGTCGATAATTATTTGTAATGTTAGGTAGCGACAAAATCGGTCGTGACGTTAATGCCAATAATATTTGATTTCGCAAATATTAATTAAACCGAAACAACACAACAAATATAAATAAATTTTGCATACATATAACGAAAATCAATAAGAAACCGATCTTATTTAACACCCTTGTGTTAACTTTTCCAATACAAGGTTTACTTTATGCCTCCCCATCCCTCCTCCCTATGAGCGCTCTAACCCCACGACACTAGAAAATTTATGTATGTTAATGAGGTATTTGGGATTAATTGTAGTTTGCGCCGCAAGCGAAGCCACTTCTAAACCAGTCGATATGAAGACTAATTGCAGTGAGTGGATTTTTATTTGATTTTAGTGAAAATTTATGGTAAATCGATTTCGTAAAATTTGCATGTATTAAATATTCAAGAATATTCCACTCGCAACATTACCGGTATATGGATATTAAGTGTACCCAATTGTCATTCTGTTTTGAAAAAACAATTATTTTTAATAATTATTATTTTGTTCTTAGATTTTCATATTTACAAGTTTGTGGAATATTATTGTAAATATTTAATAGGTATTCTTTTTTGGATTTGTAGAATATTGAAAAATCCTTCACGTTTTCCATGAAAAGTCAACTTTTTAAAAACTTAATTTAAATCCAGCGTTTTATTTCTTTCTTCTTCTTTATTTCTCTATACAGTGTGTATATTTAGCCAAGATATATAGTTACACGCCAACATAAACATAGGTTTTAATTTTAAAGGAAATTAAATAGAGTTAAAATAAAAATAACGATTCATGTCTTAAATAACACCTACAGAGATTTCTAGTCAGACGGCATAATGACTGCGTAGAAATGCCAGAAAATTTACCGATAAATGGTTATATCGTTGTATCAATAAAATACGAAGTTGAAACCAGTTAATGGGTAATTTATCGAGGTACTTAAAGGGGAATATTGCATTTAGGTTGAATTATTCACTAAAAAGTGAATATTGCATTACCAACAAATTATTATTTACAAATACATTGAATTATCAAAAAATATTAAAACAATAAGAAAATATTGGAAAAGTTTTTTATCACACATAATAATTTCGTTGTCTGTTTGTCTATCCGTCTGTCTGTCGTAAAGTCGGTAAATTGCCAGAATTAAAATTTTAGATAATTAGAGTGTAACACGCAATCAGCGCATGGCATAATATGTTGCGTGGTCACGCAAGGCAAGTCGCTATTATTATTTTCAGTAATTTTTCAAGGGGGTACAGCTAGTTGTTTATAAGTTGTTTAAATAATTTTCTTTTAAAAAAAGAATTAAAAACATATCTTGTCATGTATAACCGGTCATTTTAGACTAAATTTAGTTAAGTGCAGAGGAAGCTCTCTATGATTCTATACTAGTGGGATGAATTGTTGTAACATAATTGTTAATATTGCGTACCATTTATTTTCTTACTTCCTTTGCTAAATAGAGCCCTTTTCCCTCTTTTTTTACGCTAGATGCTTAATTACAGAAGCAAAACACATCACAAACACCCAGCCTTGAGTAATTCACATAGATTAACTGTGACCTCACCGGGATCCGAACCCCGAACCCTCGGAGTGAGAAACCAGTTTTATGTCCACTGAGTTACGAGGGCCACCACTGCTATGTTGTTAGTGGCTAGACTTTCGGTGGTATTTTTTTGCTTTACATACAATGTGCCGAGTCTTGTGATTTTTTTTTAAATATATTGAAATACCAGTAATTAGGAATAAAATAATGTATTTGTAATTCGGTAATGAATCGATTATTGCATTTCCGGTCTGGAGAAAACTAATGATGCATGCTTACTCCGGATGTACAGTATGCATAAAATACATAAGTTTAATATAACATACAAAATTTAAAAATATGATTTCAAATATGTTTTATTATACTTTGTAATACACACACAATATGAGTTATTAAATTACAACTATAGTTTCGAGAGGAGCAGTCCCTCTCATCATCAGGTATAGATAATAACTAACTTAAATACAAAATTTATCAATCTAATTGGGTAGGTCAGGGGGGTCAGGGGGTCAGGGGGGCGCGCGGCAGGGAAGGGTATTTTTTTCGCCGAACAGCTCTAGGAGTGGTGAACTGGACTGAAATGTGATATTATTTATTAATGTGTTTCTAGAATTCAATTTTTTTAGGATTTCAACGGTTTCCAAACTATTCATTATCCATCGTCTATGAGGAACCGAGTGGAGTAATTTTAATTTGTGACTATCGAAAGAATGATTGGTTTTAATTATATGATTGGCAAATTCGGAGAAATTGTTATTTTTTAAGCAGCGGCGATGTTCTTTTATGCTTGTATTTAAGTTTATAGTGGTTTGGCCTATATACTTTTTGTCACAATCTCCGCAAGTTATTTCATCGTGGATGATATATTTTGTATCTTCACGGGCACTGATAGACAACTAGATTCTTTTCTCGCTTACCTTAATGTACAACACAAAAATATCAAATTCACTCTCGAAAAAAATGATGATAATAGTTTAAATTTTTTGGACCTCTCTATCAAAGTTAATAATAATAAGTTACAATTTAACATTTACCGAAAACCCACACATACCGATATCGTTATTCCTGCATCGTCTTCCCATCCGACAGCGCATAAAATGGCCAGCTTCCATTCCATGTTAAATAGATTAATTAAAATTCCCCTTAACACCATTGATTATGAAAACGAAGTAAATATTAGGTCCTTACATATGAAATTGGCGTTTAGTATGGGAGGAACATAAAGCCGATTTTTTTTTATTATAACATATTTATTTAATCAAAGTATGTACCATTGCTATCTATGCACTTTTGCCATCTCATAGGTAGTTCATCGATCCTTTTATTAAAAAAACTATTCGGACGGGAATCAATAAAATCTTAGAAGGCGGTTTGGACTGCCCCATCGGAGTTGAATTTTTTCCTTTGCAAGAAGTTATCCAAATTTCGAAAAAAATGGTAATCTGTTGGAGCAAGGTCCGGAGAGTACGGTGGATGTCTTAGACATTCCAATTGAAGCTCCTCTAATTTGGTAGCCGTCTGTTGTGCAGTGTGTGGTCTAGCGTTATCATGAAGCAGCAGTGGCCTAGAGCGATTAACCAGCCTCGGTTGTTTAGCAGCTAGCTTTTCCATCATGGTTTGCAGTTGCTGACAATAGACATCTGCCGTAATCGTCTGGCCAGATTTAAGAAAGCTGTAGTGAACGACACCAGCACTAGTCCACCAAACGCTCACAAGTAACTTTTTTGGAGTCAATTTTCGCTTGGGGCCTGGTTTGGCGGGTT
>JADDOH010006684.1:0-63411 GCA_016648135.1 Agrypnia vestita | reverse complement strand
ACAAATTGTTATCGACAAATAAAATTCTACGCATTGTTTATTTCTATCTGTTGACTTAGGATAGATATATTGTTTAAAAATTTTTTGTTTTATCTTTTTATGTAATAAATTATCTATTAATTTAGTAGAATAACCATTATTATATGCTATTTGTTTAATAAGATTTAATTCAGATGTATAATTAAGATCAGATAAAGGGATTGTAATTAATCTATGTAACATGGAGTGAAACGCCGCAAGTTTTTGGGAAAAGGGGTGATTCGATGAATTGTGTATAACGATATCCGTGTATGTGTCTTTTCTAAAAATATTAAATTCTATTTTGTTATTTATCAAGGTTAAATTTAAATCTAAGATATTTAAACTCTTATTCTTACCTATTTCTAATGTGAACTGAATGTTTTTATGTAATTTATTGAGAAAATTTAAAAATATATTTAATTGTCTTTCTGTCCCTAACCATATGCAAAATATGTCGTCAACATATTTTTTCCAACAAAATACATTTTTTAATAAAAGTGCACCACTATTAAAAATTCTTTGTTCTAAATTATTAACGAAAATATCTGCAATTAAAGGGCTTGTGCTACTTCCCATCGCTAAGCCATCTTTCTGTTTAAATATTATGTTATTGAATTGAAAATAGTTTTGTTTAAATATGACATCAAATAATAATGTTAAATCATAAACTAGGTCTTTTTTGTGAATTTGAAAAACAACAACAATCTTATTTTAAGTAACCCACAAATACCAAAACTATATAGCCTTTTAAAAATACATAAATTAAACAAGCCTATTAGGCCGGTAGTGTCTAATTGTAATGCGCCAACTTATAAATTGGCATCAGCAATTAATAAAGTAATTATGACGTCTAATGTTTTCCAACCAACATACACGGTTAAGAATTCTTTAGAATTAGTTAATTGTCTACAAGATCTAGAAATTCCAAACCACGCTTTATTGGTATCCTTTGATGTAATCAATTTATTCCCGAGCATTCCGATTGAAGAAAGTAAAACAATTATCACTAATTTGTTAAATTCTTCAAATTTGACAAAAGACCTAGTTTATGATTTAACATTATTATTTGATGTCATATTTAAATAAAACTATTTTCAATTCAATAACATAATATTTAAACAGAAAGATGGCTTAGCGATGGGAAGTAGCACAAGCCCTTTAATTGCAGATATTTTCGTTAATAATTTAGAACAAAGAATTTTTAATAGTGGTGCACTTTTATTAAAAAATTAGGGTTAGGGACAGAAAGACAATTAAATATATTTTTAAATTTTCTCAATAAATTACATAAAAACATTCAGTTCACATTGGAAATAGGAAAGAATAAGAGTTTAAATTTCTTAGATTTAAATTTAACCTTGATAAATAACAAAATAGAATTTAATATTTTTAGAAAAGACACATACACGGATATCGTTATACACAATTCATCGAATCACCCCTTTTCCCAAAAACTTGCGGCGTTTCACTCCATGTTACATAGATTAATTACAATCCCTTTATCTGATCTTAATTATACATCTGAATTAAATCTTATTAAACAAATAGCATATAATAATGGTTATTCTACTAAATTAATAGATAATTTATTACATAAAAAGATAAAACAAAAAATTTTTAAACAATATATCTATCCTAAGTCAACAGATAGAAATAAACAATGGCGTAGAATTTTATTTGTCGATAACATTTTGTCAAAAATAATAACTAAAAATATTCCTAACTCAATTCAGCCGGCCTTTTATACTAGTAACAAATTAAAAAAATACATACTAAATAACAAGGATAGTGATAATCCTATCATGAAATCAGGAGTTTATAGACTTAATTGTAACGATTGCGATAATTTTTATATTGGCAAAACAAAAAGAAATTTTGAAACTAGGGTTAAAGAACATATCAAAGCATTAACTAGCAATATTGATTCTGATTTCGCAAAACATCTAATAGAATTTGACCATACATTTGATATTAACACAGGCTTAAAATTTTTACATTTCAACTATAAGATACCTCAAATAAATAATTTAGAAATACTCGAAATTAGGAAAAATGTTAATATTAAGTCTAATATAATAAATACACAGACGAAATTTTTGCATAATCCTATTTTGAATATTTTTCCACTTAACATTCCAAATGACCCATAATAATCAACACCTCGAACCCCCCCCCTCCCCTCACCAACCCCCTCAACCGCTCCTTCACCGTAACATATTTGCTTGTTTCAACTTTTAAGATTAGTACACAATAATCCTGATGAAGAGAACATTGTTCTCGAAACATGTAGATTTTTTAATCTAATATAGTGGTGAAAACAAAGTAATTTGTGTTTTATTTTAATAATAATGTCACCACAAAGTTCAAGCCTTCATACAGAAGAAGAAAAAATATTCTTCGAACAGTTAATTTGCATTTTATATTGTTTTTAATTTATTTTAATAGTAGGTAGGTACGCAAAATTCCTGGAAAATAAGGATTGATGGGTAGTTTCTTGTTTCTTTTAAAATAATTTTGTTTAAACTTTTTTGTGCTATTAATAGTGGAATTAAGGTTTTTTAAGAGCCTCTCATATCATAATGTAAAATAACATATACAAATGAGAAATAAACAGTTTTAATTCTTTCTACATAAAGGATAGATTTGAGTCTATTTTATATATAAATAAGTTTTCTTACTCTCTTAGCTTAAGAACTAGGTACATAGTTTATTTAATAAAAATATAATCATTTTAAAAAAGATTAATAAGAACAACCCGTATAACCTTTTTATTCGCTCGTCCCGCAAAACCCTACACATAAAATTGATCACGTTTGTAAAAAGGCCAGAGGGTCGCCCTTAACGACTTACGAGATATTAAATGTAACCGAGATATGTTCCCTGGACTTACTGTGGGGATCCGTGGGATTTTCCTTGACAAACGTCCGCCATAACATCGAGACGTACGGCCTTATAAACGCCCGCACAGCCCATTCTCAAAAGTGTGGTGCGACCCTCCCTTTCAATATTGGCGACAGTTGAAAGAACATCATCATTCACTTTCATTTGTAGTGTCGTAAATACGACGTGTATTATTCAAGCAGCTTGTTCGGAAAGAGAGATTCTTAGTTTTGTCGCAATTTTAGATGAGATAAGAGCCATAGTGAGAAGTGAGAAGAGAAGAAGAGAAGAGAGAAGAGAGAAGAAGAAGAATGCCCTGAACTCGTTTTTTTGTTTTAATGTATGTATAGTGAATGGGACCCACATCTTTCCCAGAACCGCTTGATGAGCCGAAGCTCCCATGTCGGCCTTGCTCATTTGTTGCCTGGTTGACTTTTTGACAGTCGGAAAGATCATGCTGCTTTGAGCCAGTCAAATAAAATGGTCATTCACTGTCCAAAAGCCATTCTGCGGCCGTGCGGTCCCGTGGTGGTTTATACGATCGCTGCCGGGTGGCGCGGTCTTGCAAAGTAGTATTTTAAAAAATGTCAACCTGGAGGCGATTGAGTAGGACCGATAAGGATGTTTTTGCTCTTAGAATAGTCCTGGGTAAGCGGTGGGTACCATTTATTGGCCAAAAGTTAAATTATTAAAAAAATAGTATATATTTATTAACGAAAGAATATTATAGATGAAAATTAAAGAAAAGAAAAACTAAGATTGGAATGGATGGCAAGAGAAATTTATTATGCACCCCTAAAAACCAAAAATCACAAAACTAAAAATGGACCTCTGTGAAAAATGGTAGCCGAAGCTCGGACCGGCATATCTTCGCCAAGTACAGATCATATGGCGCGAAATTGCTTTGAGAAGAAAACACACTACAATCGTCTTAAAAACAAAACAGCGAGATACCCTCACCCTAAAAACCCCTCAAAAGAGTCCGGAATCCCTCTCATTCTTCACAAGGCCATCGTTTAAAAAAAGGTAAATCAACGCATCCAAACCTGCATCAATATCTTCTCTAGCATCCTTCATAACTGTGCATTCTCAGAGGAAAAGTTCCGGAGTCTATTCCAGACAGACGCAAACACACTAGGGAGGAGTCAACGGATAGCCTAAGGGCAACGAGTTTTGCCCTGAACTCTAAGTGACCCGAAAGCATCCGTACCATATAATACAATGAAGTGGAACCCACCAAAAATTCCAGGCCATTCTATGAGCAAAAGCTCCCTCGTCCTTTGTCCCTATGCTTTTACCGTTCAGGTTTGCATTATTTTAACGCTAAAAAAGTTTGTCGCGTAAACCAAATCTGTCTTTGAGATGCATTTTTTATTTATTATAAATACATATCATGCTACAAAATTTATTGAATACAAAGATCATTCATACAATAAAATCGTATTACTCCCCATAAAAGAGCTGACGCTTGTGGTTATGGGAGGAAAAAAACTCACATCATATTATTGGTGAACATTACAATTTTTATAACAAAAGTATTGGACAAAATAGTCAACAATGCATATCAAGAAACAAGATTATAAAAAAATTATCAGGAATCAAAAATAGACGAAAATAAATAAAAAATAAATACATATAAGAGAATATCAAGAAATTTTTTATTAAAGTTTTATAGATCATTTTTAAATGATGTAAAGTCTTTAATTTTTTTTTATTTTATCCGGTAATAAATTGATTTCTTTTATTCTTAGAAATAAATAATGGTTCTGGGCTGCGCTTGTTTTGTATCTGGGTAATTTTTAGGAATGCTCTTGTGGGCCTAGAAGTTAAAGAATCCATTTTATAATTTTCTTTAAGAATTTTAACAAATGATATTTTATCAAAAATTTCCCTCACAGAATTGAAAAAAAAATAAAGGTCAAATAATAAATCAAAAAGAAAATAAATTATACATATATATAAATATAAAAATATAAAATTTCACTATGCCGGCCATTGAGAGCACTCCCATTAGCGGTAGGCACCGTATATTCATGACTGCCAACTCGTTGTGCCAGCTTGATACTAAAATAAAGGGCTTTTTTGAGAGTTACCAATAAAAATGGTTTTTTTCTGCAGAATACATTTTCAAAAGCGTCATACGGGATTCGAATACTAAGCAACACTATTTGGGATATATTAAAATATATAGTTGAATCACTCAACACTGGTACTCAAAATATCTATTTATCACTTTCAACAAAAACTTTTGTTTCTTTTATATATATGGTAACGAACGTAGATAGTAATAAATAAGAAGTCTGATGAAAACCAGCGATCGAAAGTACCATGGTAATCATATCTCATCAAAGAATAGATTTTTGCGCAGTGTATTAACAAATTAATGTTTTATTTAACTCTCTTTCTTTAATAAATAATCAATAATATCATCTTGAACAATATTTTTGTAAGTTCTAAGAACACAATTAATGGATTTTCTGTACATATGGATAATAATAAAAAGTGGCTACCCTATTAAGACTCCCATACATGTAATCAATGTAAGTAGCTTTGGCTCTGTGAAACTAATATAATTTACCTTTATTAATGAATATCATTCTCGATTCTGTCAGTGAGAATTTATTTGGTGGCCATATATTAAATTGGGGCTATACGTAGAGAGGTAATTTGAAACGATTGGACTGTATATTTTTGGGGAATAATGGAATACAGATGAGTAGTCGTTTACCGCCACTAAGAGAGTGTTTCTCTTCCGTCCTTTTCACTACAATGGTCAAATTCACAGATCTTCTTATTTGTTTACTTGAATCACAACTGTTGTGAAGGCATGACAAATTTTTTGAAAGGTTACTTCGAGAATCAATTTGATAGGTTTATCTTTACAAAATAAAATACATTTAACGATACGTATATTTTAATTATTATTAAACATTAAACGCATAAAAATGGAAATACGTAGATTTAACTCTCCATCTGTCAGGCGCAACTGACAGGCATAGCACGGACATTTTGGCTCTCCACTTTACTTCCAGAAAGGGTAGGATTCTGTCTCTCCTAGCAGTCTTTCTTCTAAGCGTGACGTTTGGAGTCGCAAAACTCAGTTGACTCGCCCACTTCGTGGATCTCTCAGATACATTGGGCCCGAATTCATCACGCATATGAAGGTTCGTAATTTCGAATGAGTGCGACATCAATGTATATGTGTGTGTATATATGTATGTATATATATATATGTGTATATGTATGTATGTATGTGTGTATATGGGTGTGTATGTATATGTGTATATGTATATTTTTAGATATAAATTCATAATATGTATGCATTGAACATAAAGTTTGTAATGTACATATTATGTAATAAATAAAAAATTGAATTGAATTGAATTGAATAAAATATTTAGGCCTTGTTGATGCAAAGAAAATTCATATGCTAAACATGGAGATTTATGCTGGAAAACATCCTGAAGATTAATTTCTCGGTTAGCTTTAATCCTAATTACTAAGATTGGTCTAATATCAACGGTGATATTTTCCATTTTTTTCTTTTCGAGTTTTCTGAATAACAAATACATTTTATTTTGCAAAAATTTTATTTATTTTTCCTTTTAATATATCCACAAAGTTTAGTGATGACTTTTAGAATACTAAAATAAAAATTAATAGGTATAAGTTACAATTGTTTTACCTGAGTCGCATTGAGCCGGAACTCGCTGATTCAATTATGCCCGCCCGACAGAGGGTTAAAAACACAGTCATCTCCCAACTGAGGGTTAAAAACACAGTCAGTGTGCTCGTTTGGGATTTATTGATCACCTTTTAATAACTGAGTGAGAGAAAAAAAAAGAAATTATAATGTATGATATTATATTATTTCAATCATCAATTAATCTATAATTTATATAAAATTATTTTGTAAACACCACTTTTTTATTGAAAAAAATTCGACACGTTTCGAAGCCATGAAAACGAAGTTTCGAGGCTTCTTCACCAGGATAATAAAATAAAATTTAAAATTGAAGTATAGATAATCGAAATATTAAAAAAGTTATATATGAAAAATGAATAATATAAAGTACCTACTTAACATGAAAAAAAATTTAAAAGATAACTATTTGCAAAAAGGACCTGATTTTTTATAACATTCAATTAACTATTAACAATCTTTCTTATTTCCAAAATTTCAAATTTATTAAACTGTGATTCTGTATAATTTGTATGTAAAATTTGCTATATTTGAAGAAGAAATTAATCTATAACTTGCAGCTGACATAATGTACAAAAATCTTACATATATCTAAAACATTTTTGATCGAATGCCTCATTAATGCACGCAGTATTGCATTACTAAATTGCATTTGCGCGGAAATGCAATCCTCCGATATAAACGTTCCTCGTTCGTGCGGTATTAGGACTGGCATTCAAGAATAATGATGCACCGCGTGATGCATCGTTGCGCCCCTGTTTGCCGTTGCACATAGCGCAGGGATTTCCGAAACGTGCAGTTGTTGCTGAATTGTTTATCGATTAAAAGTGATCAAAATATTATTTTACCTAAAACTTATTTCGTCGTATTAATAAGCTATGAAATTCTCCATATTATTTTGAGTACAACATTATTTTTACTCCCAGAGGGATCAAAATTAATTATTTATTTGACATCTATAATCGATGTAAATTAATGTTGATCTCTCTAGGGATAAAATAGAGTAATTGTGTTCCTAAAAATATAGACATTCTAAAAATATCGCATTTGTAGATCTGCAGAAGACATATGATAGAGTTATAAGAGAAAGGTTATTATGGAAGGTACTCTCTAACTCTCTAAGGTGAACATTAAACTTATACGTGTAATATCATTTTGATGGAAGCATTGAGTGTGTAAGAATCAATAGATCATTCACATCGTGGTTTGATATTACAAAAGGTGTCAAAAATAGGTGCGTAATGCCTCCATGGCTGTTCAACTTATGGATAATTGTATGAAATAACTAGGATGTATGAATATAGGAGCGAGAATGAGCGATTTGATTGTATGCTGTTTACTGAACGAGAACGATGCAGTATTAATGGCAAATAGTGAACAAGACTTACAGACTCTTCTAAGCAAGATGTATGATGTATGCAAGGAAAGTGACCTTATTATGAATGTTAACAAGTCAAAAGTTATGGTATTCGAGAGAGAGATGAATGTAAGACCACGTTTGAAATACTAGTAGGCAATGAGAGTTCCGAGCAAGTAGATGAGTTTGTGTATTAGGTAAGTATGTTTGACCGAAGAGGGATTACTGAGAAAGGTATTAAGTGAAGGGTGACTGCGGGGAATAAGATGAACAGTGCTTTGAATGCAATCATTTCTAATTAAAAAATGTCACAAATATGTCAGAAATATGACACAAAACTAGTGGTATACAATGGAATTCTGGTACCAATACTAATGTATGGAAATGAAGTATGGAGCTGGCAGAAGAGGAACGAAGGTAGACTGAATGCTGAAGAGATGAGATCATTTAGCCGTATGTGTGATAGTGGCAAATCCATGCATGATAGAGCAAAGAAGGAAGATGTTATGAAAGAATGTAAAGCTGATCGTAGCATAGTTTGGAAATATTAAGCGAATGAACGAAAAAAAATAGTAAAAAAATATAAGATGCGAGTTTTAACGGCACCAGAAAGAAACAATGACCGCGGAAGACGTGGCAAGACCAGATTAATCACATACTGGAGGATGATTGTGTTAAGAGTCTTAACAAATGTCGAGCTTGCATGCGAAGATACATGAATGTGGATGAGGCGAGAGTTGTGTGTTAGGAAAAAAGAGTGTGGCGCATATCCTCTCTGCCTACCCCTTTATAGAATGGCGTGATGGTAAGTAAGAAAAAAATATCACTTCCTTGTAAATTCTTACTAAATTTTTACTTAAATTTTATCCTCCCAGGGTGGTGTAACTCCTTAATAATTTTAAAATATTATTTTATATATTTTATCCTAATAAATTTATTTAAAATTATTTATAACCAAATGGTAAAGCATTTTTTTTTCACCGGTTAAAAGTATATGCGTGTCAGAATTGCAAGCGAACTCTTCAAAGGGAGAATGTTTCACAGAGGTAGCTTAAAATATTCATCACGTGTGAAACGTTTTTTAAACCCATCATTTACCATAAATCCACAGGACTTTCAAAAACGGCATTAATTGATGCAGTTTTTCAGTGCATTTTCATTTCTTTTTTTTTTAATAGAATATCTTATCAATATTTATATGATATCTAATTTAACAATATTTTTGGGAAGATATCATCTACTTGTGGGTGTAATGATATAAAGTCCATTCAGTAGAATATTATTATGATGTTTACTTTTAAAATATAGCTATTAAGTATATTTTTGCTACTTATTTATATATAAACTAATCAGTTACTTTAAATAAAGATACTTGACATTCGTTAAAACGGATGTCAAGTATCTTTGTCATATATAGCTAACCCACAAACATACAAAATTTTATTTTAATTTAAACTTAATTGATTGAACTTTGTAATGCACACACGTTGAGTTAATTTAACACAACTATAGTTTCCAGAGGGGCAGTCCCTCTCAATATCAGGTGTAATTTATAACTAACTCCACTATAGGACCATCTATTAAGGTCAATAATGACCTTTTGAAGGTCTGTATGTTAAAAAATAAAAAAATAACCTAAATACAGAAATTATGAGAATATTTGAGTAGCAGTGGGGGTAATTTTTTTATATGGTATTTAATGGGAAGATATTGAGCAGTGGAGGCTGTTGTAAGAATGTGATGTTGTTTATGCGTTTTTTCTCAGAATTCAAGTTATTTTGAATTCCAATAGTTTCCAAACTCTTCATTATCAAACCTTTATAAGGAACCGTGTGTACGATCCGTTATTCTACTGAAATATTCTCATAATTTGTGTATTTAGGTTAGTTATAAATTACACCTGATGATAAGAGTGACAGCTCCTCTTGAAACTATAGTCGTGTTAAATTAACTCAATGTATGTGCATTACAAAGTTTAATAATGTTTTAATAAAAATAATTGTCTCGCAACACAAAGTAACTGCCATATCAATAAATAATTCAAATATTTTTTGTTTTTATTTTCCGTTATTTTCTATAACGCGCTATTTCTCTCCATTTTCTATTCTATCATTGCCAAGACTTAGCAGAAACTTCGTGGTGCAACATTTAATTTAACATTTGATTTTCAATTAAATTTTGTACTACACACACAATATAAATTATTGATTACTATTATAGTATCAAGAAGAGCAGATCTTCTCATCTTCAGGCAGAGTTAATAACTGAGCAATTATCAATAACTCATATTGCGTGTGTAGTACAAAGTATAAATAAAATCATATTAAACATTTAATTTTTTCTGCATTTCATACAAAGTAAATAAAACTTTAAATAAAAACTGTTAAAGAAATAAATTACACTAACAAATTTTAATGCTGTAGCTCTCCAAAAAGAGACATTATACAAAATGTTTTATCTTTATTAATATAAATGGTTATATTTTAATCTCCGTTTTGTAACACGTTAAGCACGAGACCCTTTGCCAAAAAATATATTTAATATTGAATTGGAGTGTCCCCTCGCTAAAATCAATTTTACCCCGAGCGGCCAAAAATAATCTTATGAATAGTTTACACCAGTGACATCTGTTTTCTTCGCAGTATATACAGTTCACCAGTTTTGCTTTATCTGGATTGTTAAATAGACTTATAATGATTAAAACATCTTTGAAGTAAAAATGAATGTAGGTATATCTATGTATGATTTTTTTATGTAATGGTTGAATCATTTATCAATTTTATTTACTAATATAATATTTATTTAAAAAAATAAAAGATTTTTAAACTTATAATTCTGTACAGACATGGCAAAAATCTTTAACAATAATTTTAGATTTTTTATTTTAAATTTAAAAAAATTAACAGAGCAACTTAAGGCGATCGTCTAGCAGAATGAGCAAATTTCACAATTTTTTCTCATATCTTCTCTTTCGTTTTTTATCACATTTTTGTAGGAACATATCTATCTAATTTAAAAAATTTATTCATCAGGTTACATATATTTTAAATACAAATATCTTATTAAAATGTCATAAACTAAATTAAATAATTGATTAATAAATTACCAAACCTTCGATGTTTTAAAAATGAAGAAAAATGTTTTAAAAATGAAGAAAATTGCTCCACTTTGTGGGCCTTTTATGACTGAACGGCGTGTGAGATCTCTTTTTTATTCAATAATATTACAAAGTTAACAATTATCTTAAATTTGTTACAATTATAGAAAAATCTGTTAATACGTTTGCATGCAATTTATGTTTTAAAAAATACTGTTTTTTTTAAATATTTTATTTTTTTGTGGATCTTTTTGAACTCTTTTTACATGGTTGACAACTTTTTTACTTCAATAGTCAAAAGAATAGATATTATAATTTTACAATAAAAACAAAAAAAAAATCAAAATCTTTGTCGATATTCCTGATTTTAGATATTTAATCAAGACGCAACTATTTATGACACAATACGCAGTGCCTTGATTAAATAGCTAAAATCTGAAATCGAGAATAATTTTTAGATTTTTTTTGTATTAATTTTAAAATAAAAATGTCTATTCCTTTAATTTATTAAAGAAAAAAAGTTATAAACTATTTTAAAAGGATAGAAAAAACACACAAAAAATAAAAATAATTTAAAAAACAGAATTTTTAAAACATAAATTGCATGTAAACCTATTAACAGATTTTTCTATAATTGTAACAAATTTAAGATAATCGTTAACTTTGTAATATTATTGAATAAAAAAGACATCTCACACGCCGTTCATTCATAAAAGGCCCACAAAGTGGAGCAATTTTCTTCATTTTTAAAACATCGAAGGTTTGGTAATTTATTAATCAATTATTTAATTTAGTTTATGACATTTTAATAAGATATTCGTATTTAAAATATATGTAACTTGATGAATAAATTTTTTAAATTAGATTTGTTCCTACAAAAATGTGATAAAAAACGAAAGAGAAGATATGAGAAAAAATTGTGAAATTTGCTCATTCTGCTAGACGATCGCCTTAAAAGACCATCAAGTATTACTTAATCAGAGTTTTAGTTTAAAAGCATTATTTCACTGTCCCAAACTACGAGTAAACATTATTCTCTATCCCAAAGTACTTATTTTACTGTCCTGAACTACATACGATTACGCATTATTTTACTGTCCCAAGCTCAAGCAGAAGCTTCATCATTCACGGAACAACTGCTTTACAATCTTCCATTATCAGAGATGATATGATGGACCCTGAAATGAGATTCGAAACGTCGGCCAGAAAGGTCGTAAAACACGGCATAATACTCCAGAACACACAAACCAGAAGATTCTAGTGACCTTGAAAACCTTTGATCATTCTTAACTGCTTTAGACTCTTCAGCCAATCAAAGCTTTTTCATCTTGTCTTCTAGGCTCTCTTTTGCTCGCAATTTCAGCTTAAATGATAAGATGCAAGTTCTCGTACTTCTTTGGATCTTTCAAAATTAATGGCTTAAAGGAAAAAAATCTCTCGCATCTGGATCATCACATTGTCATTTGTAACCCTAGTCCAGATTATTTTTAGAAGCCGTTTAAGGATCCTCATCTCAAATGGTCCAGGAAATTTATGATTTCATTTGCATCGTATCGTGAGTAGTGCGTGATCTATTTTTTGAAAAAAAAAGGCATCTCTCAACATTTTAACATAATTAGAAATGAATTATGTTTAGATCTTGCGTAAAACATAGGTACATACATGATTAATATTTTAATATATCAAAATATTTAACTTACATTATGCCGTTTCGCTGCGGATATAGGCAAAGAAGAAGCTATACCTTTCCGTCTTGAAACACAATTTTCGCCTCGTTCATATTCTACATTTTTCCACGTAAGCTCGACGACTCTTGAGGCTCGTAAGCCATGACCATCTTCCAAGATCTGTAGAGCTTGGTAACGCCATGTTCTATTTATGGCGCTGTCAACAATTTTGTCGTACATCTTTCTTACCATTCTTTCCTCATTCATTCGTGCAACATGTCCAAACTCTCTTTGCGACCGTTATAATTTGTCAATTTTTTTCTCTATGGTTAATGGATAGAGAAAATTAAATTGCGTCAAGATATACAAATAGTGTTTTCATTTCCATTTTTTCCTCCTCTGTCAACTTCAGGCTTCAGTTCCATAGATCAGTGTCTGTACCAGAATTCAATTCTATACCGCTAGTCTTACTTTGTTTAAAAATCATTAAATAATTGCTTAGTCCCCACAGCCCCCCCTCTTCTATCGAACACACTTCTCAAATACAGAAACTCATTTACACATTCCAACATTCATAACCTACTAGTAATTACATTGTCTTACTTTTCTCTCACGAATACCGTCATCTTTGGATATTCTGTCAGACGAATATTTAATTAAATTTTTTTTCAAAATACATCTTAGAAAAATTCAAATAAATTATAGAAGTCTCACAGAGACGAAACTATTTATATAAGAAACACGTATGAAAATCTTTTAATAGGATATCCCAAGGCTGTATGATCTGGCTTAAATGATCACTCTTCAAAATGCAACGTTCACCAATTCTATAGTAAGAACATTCATGCATTTTCATTTGTTCATTTGAAGGACTTATGCTAGGGACATTTGTAGTCTTTTTTTCCTGAACTAGTATACCCACATAAATTTCGCATCTGGTAACGATATCTCTATATTTTTAATTAATCTGTTAAAACACAGCTTATAGTTCAATATACTGTCTGTGCATGCCTATATAAACCCTTAATACTTTACGAATGTTCTAAGGTTTTCACGGCCACTCAGAATCTTCAAGTTTGTGTTTATTGGGGTACTATGCCGTGTTGTTACGACCTTTCGGGCCGACGTTTCGGATCCCATTGCAGGGTCCATCATCAGGACTGATGTGACATCAGCCCTGATGATGGACCCTGCAATGGGATCCGAAACGTCGGCCCGAAAGGTCGTAACAACACGGCATAATACCCCAGTAAACACAATCTTGAAGATCCTTAATACTTTATTGTAATTTTCGCAGCATCAGACTGTACCGTTATGAGAATTGTAGATGTGCACAGATGTATACAAGTTTGCAGGGAACTTCGTATACTGAATGATTTAAGTTTTCCACAGAGAAATGTTTTGCACTGCATTGCAAGAGGTGGCAAGCGAGTATCAAGTCACTGCGGACATTTCTTAAAGAAGGCTATTCGTAACACTCTCCACAAGTTATGTGCTCCTATTCAACCGTGTTGAATTTTCTGGGCTATTTGAACTCGTGTACCTGATCAATATGAGTCAGTCAGTGTAAAACAAAACCCAATAGAATACACATCAGTGAGGAAAATACTTGTAAGAATTTTATTAATATAAAAAAGTTGTCTTAAGAAGAAATGCTTGGATAGAGGAGACTACTCCTACAGTGAATGGGACCCACCACTTTCCCAAGGCCGTTCTATAAGCCGACGGCTCCCATATCGGCCCTACTCTTGCGTCACCAGGTTGACATTTTTATCTTATTAAAGCCATCCCCGTGCGGCGCCGTGTAAAGGGCGAACGCCACAAGGTTCTGGCTGCAAAAACCCATTCACTGTCCACACCACCAAATACTCTTTATTCATTTAAATCAAAAAAGTACACAAGCATATATATAAAAACAAAGCATAATAAGTACAGCAGCATAAATTCCAGAAACAAAAGCAAAAGAAACAGACTTCTCCTACAGTGAAATTGAGTCAATGTTAAAAATTTGTAATCTATGAAAACGTAGAGAAAACACAGACTTCATCGCCATTTTCAAAGTATTAAACGGCCGCACTGATGTGCCTTCGTTACTGGGACGTTAAAATTCAATATCCCAGGCCGTAATCAGAAATAATGAAGTTCCTAATCCTCATAGAAGTAATTATGGATTCCATGTCTCGGTTATGTCGTCTTATGAATTCGAGACAGGATCTGAACTTCTTCGGTGTAAATCTGTCTACAATTTCTCATTAGATAATCCAGATCTTGTCTCCATCTTGTGGAGAGGTGCAGTAAGAACAAGAAGTATGACTTTTATGCATATATTTTGAAAATAATCTAAAATAATAAATATACCGCGTAATATTTCTATCACAATACTTCATATTTTATAATATTCTACCAGATAAATATTTAATTTTGATTTTTTTTTCCAATGTGTTTAAATAAAAGTCATGCTTCTTGTTTTCACTGCACGCGTCTGCCATATTGTTATTATTTTTCATATGTCTTTGCTTTTGTTTTGAGTTGCTATATCCTTTATTCTGATGCTGTTTATTTTATGTATTTTATTTTATTGTACCATGTCCGTTTATAACAATATTATCAAAATGACATCTATTTTTAAATCTCCGTTCTGGCTTTAAATCAATTAAGGGTATATTTAAACAAAATAAAATGGAGAATATTAAAATAAAATATAACAACGGCACAAGTCTATTTTTAATATGAGAGGTATTGACATTTGAGCGTTTTTCGATTTTTCAGAATTAGGTCCGGAAACATAGTATTGCGCGAAACGCGCGCGTCTTTAAATATTGTCACCTTTTCTTTGCCGCCCATTCAGTTTGAAAAACGTTTCGACTTGACAAGGTTTATCGTGCTTTTGTTTCTTAAAATCAATTCTGGGTTTTCGTGTTCTTGTAATGTGTTTGTCTTGTTAGTGGTAAGTGAACATTCGTTTGTGGACTTTTTGTGGGAAAAATCCACCGTCTTCAACAACAACCACCAGCGTCAGCATACATAAACTTATCAGGAGGAAGGAGGTTCATCCATCAGGTGATTGAAGATTTCGTGTTGTCACTGAATTAGGCTGGTTGAATTGCGGCCGATATGTGAACTACAATAACAGTCAATAAAATCACATATCTGTCGTAAAAAAAAATTATATTAAAAATATATTTATTTATGAAATACTGTACATAATTATTGCAAGAGTAGTAGGACTTTTTAAATCAAATTAATTAATCAATTAGAAAGATATACAGAAAAATCTAATTCACGAAAAAATATTAGGTTACTCCCAGCAGTAACCTAATCTTATTTTTCAGAAGTATTTATATATATATATATATATATATACATTACAGAAGTATATATGTCTGCGTGACCTCTATAATATATATTTATTAATGGTGTCCCTGGGACAAAATCAAGTACTGTGTTCTGAAAAATTTAGACAAACTCAAAATATTCTGAATAAGTATTTTATCCGTATTATCGGATACGCTGCGGAATTTGTTTTATCACCTGGACCGGTAATTGAACAAGAAAGTTTACTATTATTTATGAATAAAAATTGAATAGTTTATCTGTTGCAATACCAGACACCTGAATATATAAACAATTTATAGAATTGCTACTCGCATTTCTTAATTCTCGTACGAATTGAAAAAATATATTTTAAAGCGCGGTATTTGGAAAACTCATCTCTACCGAGCGGCGGCTGACGTTTTTCCGAGATGTTTTTTATAATCTTCCTTCCAGACCACCTGGGCTAATTTCTATAATCTTCCCATACATCTCCGCCAGCACTCGCTTTTAATGGACTGCCCATTATTTTATGTGACGTGGCAACACCGTAATTCCGCGCGCCTGCGTCTTTCCGTCTCGATATTCTCTTTCTATCAATTTACAACCTGTGTTATGTTTTATTTCCTTTATACAGTCATGTTTCTGCAAGAAACTTGAATTAAAATTTTAACTTAAAAAATATTGCAATAATTTGATATGTTTTTCTTCTTCTTTTAATGCCCTATCTGTTCAACGGATGTCGATTATCACGTTGGATATAAAAACTTTGCTTGCTGCGGCCTGAAACAGCTCTATAGTAGACTGGCTAAACCACTGTCAAGTTTTTCACCCATGATTTTCTCCTTCTTTCAGGGCACCAATTTTCGACAATCTTTCCCTGCATTATGAGATGCAAGATCTCGTAATTCTCTAGATGACTCATTACTTGTTCGAGATATTAAAGTTTTCGGATTTTTATACTTCGAAAAGAAATTTTTTTTCTTTTCTTTTTATACATTCTAAGCATAACATCTTCATTCGTAACCCGTTCCATCCAATTTATTTTGAGTGTTCTTTTGTAGATCCACATCTCGAATGCCTAAAGTCACCTTATCAATTATTCGGTAAGCGTCCGTGCTTTCATTCCATAAAATAATACCAAAAACACGTAACATCTGACCATTCGAATTCGTGATCCAAGGTAGAGGTCACGACTGCAGAGAATCCTAATTTGCGGAGTTGCATAGGTTAACTTGTAGAAATATTGATAGTAGAATCAAAAAGTACTTAAGATGGCAATATTTGTTCCAAATTTTCTAGCCGCCTTCTAAACGGAACTTTTATTTAATTTTTCAAATTTATTTTACACTTCAACAGCCCAAGAGGTCCAATAACAGAAGCAAAACACCCAGGCTTGAGTATATCACTTAGATTTATTGTAACCTCACCGGGGATCGAACCCAGATTTGATGTTAATAAGGGCTAAAATGTAGGCATTTACTACGTACTATGTAGGCCTACTGAAGATTACTGCCCCCGCATTGGCGGATAGTATTTTGGCTAGTTGCATTTTGCTTCTCGCTCTCTCCACACGTGGAGTATGATTTTTTTCTACAGAGTCGATTTTTCTGGCAGAATCAGCCACCGCAAACGCCGTATATTGGTGGCGAAGAATAAGCAAGATTGATTGAAGTTCGAGAACTAGCCGCAACAGTTGGAAGACACGTTCCTGTATTGAACCAGCCTACATAAAAGTGCGAACGAAGAAGTGGAGATTTGGAGATATGAAAGCCCTGTACTCCTGTCTGTCTCACTTTCTCTGTCCCGATATCGCCGACGTGCCGTTATCGTTATTAAAAGTCATAAGACGTAGCTGTGGGAGGCAAAAGAAATACTAGAACAATTTTTTGTTAATTTTTTATTAATTTACTAAAAAGTCACTGGACATGAATTAAATCGGAGCACTGTTCTTAAATTTAAACGGTCACAAAATATTTCTAGAATACGTTACACACTCAATAGTACACTATTTCTTAATTTGCACTTATTAACGCTGTTTCTATTCCTTCGATCACTTTCTAGAAAATCGCTTTCGATTGTCGATGGATACTACACCCGAAATATATGTTACTCGATTAATCACGCTGACCACACCGCTTTGGGGTTTTGTCATTTTTGATGTCGAACTAGAAATTTTTAGTATTTGATAGAATGTTCCCGTTGATTCCAGATTGTTCAGTAGTGTTATGGGGTGTTCGAGAAATTTCGATAGCGCGTAATTTCACTGGATTCTACCAACTCGTTACAATATAATTCATAATTTAAAAATATCAATTATAAATACACGATAGGGAAATTTATTAAAACGATTGAGTGAACTTGTTTACATTCAATCCCAATACAAAAACACACTAAAATTGGCACAAAACATTTTGTTTGTACCCTAAAACTAATTAATATTTGTGTAAATAAATATATAAAAAGAGTAACACGTTATGAATATGAATTAAGTTTAATCATTTTAACCACGTTATTTGTTTGCTTTATACTCTGATACAGAAATAATAAAACATTATGTAATTAACTTTATTTTGTACAATTTTTAATTATTCATATATTTTTGAAGAGTGAAAATATACATGAGCATAAAAGTTTAAATGTATTTAAATCAATTCAATGTTAATTTTTTTCCGGGAATTTTAATGTTGGTATGATTTCTATTCAATTAGATGGTTAAAAGCGATTAATTTTAGTTCCATCCATCGGTTCATAGACCATGGAATTTTCTTACTTCCATCTAGAGTAAATGCTTTATATAAATATCTTTGAAATGTATTTTTTATTAGAATCAAAACCAAAAACAAATTATTTAAAAAAAAATTCTCTAGAAACTGCAAAATGATTTTGTGGAAACATTGTTTTTCTTTCTCAGTCATCTCCCTTCTATCAAACGCACATATTTTCAAAATTCACAAACTCATCTACTTGTTCAAAATATTCATTGCTGACAATGTCATATAATAGCGGTTAAGACAGGATAGTTATTTTATTAGTCTCTGAGATTCATAATGCCCTCATAAGGCGAAACGCGTCTCATAGAAATTTTAAAAAGTAGATCTAAAAAAACATTTGTTTTTATATCGTGATTATGGAGTCTTATTTTCATTGCACAAGCGTTTAGCTTATTTTGAAAATAATAAGAATATTGATGCAACATGTGTTCCATGTTTGCATCTCTATAAAAAAAATATAATTTTCTACTTTTTAGTTATAATTTTACCCAACGTAAAAAATCACTTCGGTAGGAAACTGGCGCCATATTTCTAATTTGCCATATAAAACTTTGATTTATTTATTGAGTATGATAAATTAATCATGTGCTATCATTGAGAATACATCTGTGTGCAAAATTTGGCGAAATATAGATTACAAGATTATGCGACCCGTATTCCGTGTTTGCAAATATATTTAAAAAAAATTAATAACCTGCGCAATATCGAAATTCTATGTAGGAGTTGACATTTAAACATGTTAAAAATAAATTTAAACATATTATGTTAGGCTATTCCAATAACAGAATGTGATGACGCAAACAAATTTAAATTGTACCTTTATATATAATACAAATTTCAAAACAATGTCCATAAAAGTTATGTAGTTACTTAGGAGTTTAAAATGTTTGTTAGGTAGACTGATGGAAAATACATTTTAAAACTTTGCAATCCACCATTGTGTACACAGTTAACACTCTTTGTTTAAATCACTAATTTACTTTCTTTTAATTAATAAGAAAATACTTTGTTTTCCCCACTAATTAGTTGAAAATACCAACATGTTTTGTATTGAATATATTTTATATTTTTAATATATATTTTTGCTCATATTGAAGAAGTCACTAATTAATTAGTGATATTTTTATTGAATCCCTAAATAAATAGTGTAAATTAATTTTAATTTTTAGTAAACATGGTTTATACAACGTTTCCTAAAATGATTAATTATTTATTTTAAAAAATTAACAGAAATGTAACGTCAGTTATTTAAAATATTTGAGGTTACATTTGTATGAGTTTTAATTCTTTTCATGAAACTCAATAGAATAATCAACAATAATCAGTGTAGATTTTTACAACTCATTACTTTAAGCATTTTTATGAGTATCATTATAATATAATTTTGCGTTCATTTAAGTTTTTATGTATTATTTCTACCGCGCGTACATGAGTATATGCACGAATTTTTATTTATAGTAATAATAAAATAAGAATGACAATATATAAGATTTATATTCATAAAACTTTTAAAGCTTTATCAAGACACTCTTGAAATTTTAAAGGCAGAAAATAAGCTTATTTTTGAAATCAATAGATAACGGTTTGGTAAGGGGCTTCTGTGAAATAATATTTTTAACTTGTATAAAAATTAAGCTTTTTTTTAATATTCTGTAGAATACTGAGCTTAAACGGGTAGGTTATCGGCAAAATATTCAAATATATTATTTGTCACTTTCATGGATTTTTTCGTAGGTAGGTTATTCAATTTTTTCTTTTCGATTAAAAATTTTAGATAGACAAACAAAATATAAGCAAAAATTATATACGAGGGTCGATCAAAAAGTATGCGCCATTTTGGTTTTCCTAAAAAACTATATATTGGTTGATACTAACTTTTTGAGGTTTTTTATGACATAAACCAAAAATGTTTACTTTATATTCAGTTTTATTCTAGTTAACAAACAGTAGGCACCCTTTTTAATTAATTATATTTTGTCCGTATTTACTTTACGAATTTCTAAGCTACCAATTACATTGAAAAGTTTTTCTTGAATATTCTCATGTTACATCTTACTCCAATACTATGGGAAGTAGGTAAATTTCACTCATCAATTTCAAGACAAACCTCATCAGAAAAATTTTTGGCGGGATAGGTGTGTGAGCGTATATGTTCTGAGAAGAAGAAAATGTCCACCCATCTAGAGACATATCCTTCGTGTTGGCACTTGACGTGTATTGTGTGAATGCGCGTGTAATGTGCGAGATGTTTTAACAGAGGCAATATAGGTAGATATACAGTATAGGCAGTACAGGTAGATGAATACAGGGTGTAATTTGTATTCACGATAGTGGTAATTTATTAACATAAATTAGAGAGGTGGTGTGGAGTAGAGAAAATATTACTTGCAATGTCTACGGCGGTCGAAGAAAGAGTGGTTGTACTTGATGACCTTGGGGACCTAGTTAATCACATCGAGCCTTTGATTGGTGGATGCCGGCTTGATGCATGTGGCTAGATACGCAGCGTAGTGAACAACAAGTAATGAAGGAGTGAAGACATGTATTAAATTGTTAACTGAGGCGTGAAACAAATTATGTGGACAAAAGCTAGAGATGACTACACCAGATTTATGCTATTAT
This sequence comes from Agrypnia vestita, assembly GCA_016648135.1. Lineage (NCBI taxonomy): Eukaryota > Metazoa > Arthropoda > Insecta > Trichoptera > Phryganeidae > Agrypnia > Agrypnia vestita. The sequence continues at coordinate 41,978 of JADDOH010006684.1, read as the reverse complement.
CAGATTGAGTTATGCCTTATTATCCCTAAATAAGAAATTAAAAATGTACACAAAACCTCGGATTTTGGTATTTTGAAAAACAATATAAATTACATATACCTTTACTTTGAATGGTTGATTGGGAAGAGTGTAGATGTGAGTGAATCTTGACATGCAACCACCTCCTCACAGTAACTTCTGGATGATTTTGTTCTGATAAAACGGACGAAGAACTGCACAATAAAACATGCAAAAATTTTGTCGATTCTCATTTTAAGAACACATTGCGCAACCGATAAACATTAAAATGTAAATAATATTATTTTAGTAAACTTAATTTAACTGAACCATAAAATAAGCATAACATATGTTCAATTTCGTCAATTTCTGTTAACGATGCCCGATGCGAAAATGTTAACAGATATTAATATTTTTGCATCCATTACCCATATTTTGTAATTTTAAGTTTGTAGGTTACGCTAAAGAAGAGGCGTTTATTCCGAAATCGGTTGATGTTACCAAAAATATAGTGGTTAAAACCATGTGAATTTATGTCGAATTTAAAATGAAGAGCTCTAAATATTGAATATGTAAACATTAAATAATATTTCAAATATAACAACATTTAATGTTGAGTTGAACTTTTGTTATAAATACCATATTAATCGAAATATATAAGCCTCTTTTTGATATAAATTTAACATAAATCAAGTTTTGTTTTTGTTTATGAATTTATAACTATTTAACTAATCCAAATTTTGTGTTTACCCACCTGTGTTTTACAATTTAAGTTCAAACAGATTTAGAAAACGTGCATGGTAAATACTTAAATTTCCTTATATTTATTGATTTTACAAATGTTTACATTTTCAGGAAACATGTTAACGTTTGTTTTCATTTTTGTTGTAAAATTGTTACAATAAAAGTAAAAGGTTGGATGATTGTTCTTGTTAATGCGTGATAGAAGACATATGCACTTCTGTGGCATTTGTTAAAGAAACTAGAATTTCCATGATTGATAGTTTTCCATCACTGTACAAAAAAAAAATTAAATGCTCATTTTAGTACCGAATAGCATGTTGCTGGAAAAAGAAAGAATGACATAGTGAGAACATAATTCAATCATGATAATAAAACTTATATGAACATGATCTCAAGTATATTACGAAAACTACATCAGCAGATAACAGCGCCCAGATCAAATGCAATTTTCATAACATCATTCTCTAACGACTTGATGTCGTCACTTATAATTACTCTTCGTTAAATAGAACTCCATCTAAGCTGTGACTTCATGGTGTGAAAATATTTCACTCTAACATCATCAAAATAAATATCACTTCAGAAAAACGAATGTTCTTAGATTTTCACGGTCGTTTTCACGTCATTCACAGAATCTTCTATGTGTAGTTTTCTGGGATATTCTGCGTATATAACTGATCTCTCTGGCCGTCGTTTCGGATCTCATTGCAGGGTCCACCATCAGGGCTGATATGAACCCTGCAATGGGATCCAAAATGTTGGCCAGAGAGATCAGATATACATGGCAGAATATCCCAGAAAACTACACAGAAGAAAAATAAATAAGTTTTAAAGGACTTCCGGAAGGCTCCTCAATGATCTAGAGCTGCCCGAAGTTTCTAGGTACGTGCACAAACGGTGCACGGCATTGCTATAAAAATACCCTTCGCGCGGCCATGTTTTTGAGTTCTAGTTTAAAATTCTGCGCTGTCTTACTGCGACCATAAAATCAAATAGTTGTTCAGGTGATTTTTCAAGAACGATTTAGCATGTTTCAGATTCAAAAAAGTTTTCCATTTAAAAAAATGTTCCTTCAAAAACCCCATCTTCACAATAACGTGACAATATCATAATTATATCCGATTTTTTTTTCATTAAAGTATTTCTCTGCCAACGAAATATTTAGACTCATTTTGCTCATTTTGCAATTGATTTAAAGCTCAACGTGGTTACTTACAGCTCCCAAAGTTATTTCCATTTTGTGATATGAAGGTTTAAAATATCCAATGAGCAAAAAAAAGACGCCATATCATTTGTACATTATTTTTCATTGCGAATGACACTTCTTTTTACAGCGTTCTTAAAGAACGTTTATTTAACTGAGTGATTTCAGTAAATAATTTGGAATGGATTTTTCTGCAATTTAAGCAAATGTAAGGGAATATGAAATTTATACTAGGTATATTTAATTTTGTACTAGTTGTTACTACCCGACGTTGCAAGGGTTAAGGATTAAGTTAAAAATAAGTTTGTGGAGGGAAAACAAAGGTACCATTGTATTACAAAGCCTCTAATAAGAACAGTTATTCTATTTAGTCAATGCTGGGATGTCCAGGTCCTAATGAATAAGTAAGCAAAATTTTGGTCAGATCGGTCAAACAGTACAGATCAATATGTAAAATATATCGGAGGAGGGGGTGGGGTAAAGGGGAGGGGAGAATGTCACCTTTGCTACACGCCGGGTCCTATAGAATAAGTATTCAAGATTTGGGTCAGATTGGTCAAACGGTTTTGTATAGATAATTTTAATTTGTACAGAAATCATATCGGTGGAGAGTCGATGGGGTGAAGGCAATGAAAAAATATCGCTTATGTTATCCGCAGGGATCTAAAAATTAAGAATGCAAAATTTGGATCAGATCGGTCAAACAGTGTACAAGAAAAATATCAGGTTGAAGAGGTGGGGTAAAAGGGGAGGGAGAAAGGTGCCCTTGTTACCCACCAGGTCCTATTGAATAGGTATGCAAAATTTGAATCCAAATAATAATAATATGTTGATAATTTAATAAATATAATATTTAATACATATATAGAATAATTTACAATTGATAATTACAATTGAGAAATTTGCATTTTTCTATTTTCAAACTAACCTAAAAGCCTGTGCTATGAAAATAGGACTAACTTGCCAGAATTCTGGAATGGGACTCTAACCACCGATCAACAGATCACTAAGTGAGCTTAATAACTACTAAACCACTGGCTTCTTAAGCTATGAATAATTATTTAATTATTACAGAGTTACATTCACTCATTACATATATGGTATTGGGTGTTTACATAAGTCGTGTCAGTTTTTCCAAATAAAGAGGACAAAAATACACGACAAAAAAAAATTACAACAAATTAGTCAATAATGTAATTGTCTTTATTATGTACAATTTTTTCCCAACGTTCTACAAGTTTTTGATGCCTCAATGATAAAAACTATCCGGTCAAAAGATTCGTCATTCGAAAAGAATGAGATGTCAAAAAATTTACTTTTATCCACTTGACATTCCATTTCGAAGGCTTCTAATAACAAAAATTAATAAATTTAGCGTAATAGGAAAGACGATTTCTTCTAGAACAAAAAAAAAATATTTTGAATGACTTGTAACCGTTAACAATTTATTTAACTTTTCAAAATTTTGAGAATAACGGACACTACTTCTGTTAACACCTAATAGAATAGCTTTAATGTGTTTAATATAATGGAGGTAAGTAAAATATATTATTATTACCTTATAACATTTAGTATGCGGTAAAATAATATGCGATTTTCATTCACGTGGTAATAGGGTTTAGAGGTTCATTCGAACGTATGAGCAAACGTTAAATAATTAAATAAATACTTATTTTCAATTACGCTCTCTGAACCGTTCATTAGCGCAGTTGATTCAGCGAAACATTAAAATAATGTTATTCTCTTCACATAAATTTACATTAATTGTTAATATACTGGACTAACCCATGAACGCCACGATCAAACAGCTGTTTTGGAGAAAACCTTCATTAAATTATTTTCAAAACTAATCACATATTTCAAATTTAAATATTATTACGAGATCGTGGCTGTAGGAATCAAATGATACATCAAAAATCTCTCGACAAGTTGATGAATGTAAAATATTTAGAGTGATAATGGCCTCATAAGGCGAAACGCGTCTTAAATTAAAAATGTACAATTTAAAAACAGGTGTTTTTATTTCCATGTGTGTGATTATGTAGTTCTCTTAACTTACTTCCGAAAAATTACAAAAAAAATCTGAGCTTAATATTATCTGAAAGAAATAAAAATTTATGCAAGCCGTACTCATTTCACTTGCTGAGTATGCAATAATTAGCATGGAATATAATAATTACCATTCAAGAATTCTAATGTAGAACTTTTCCGAGACCAAGTATCAAATCACATTACGGTCGCGGCATTAGGGGTGGTTGCGGGACAGAATGCTGAAGGGTAGTTTTCATTAGAAGTGGTTCTCCTCGTAAAATCTACATATTTTCGCCGGAGTTACATCAACCCTTGTGAAAATAAAATTGAATTAATACGACGCGGGTAACACTCGCTAATTTGGCGGAAATTTTGCGAAAAGGGATAACGCCGTCATTGGGTGCGAAAAGTTTCGAGGTAATTTTTTTTGTTCGAGTTTCTTGTTTGAATTTGAAATTAAGTTTTCCCGGTGAGGGTCTAGTCGACACATGTTTTGTACAGGGTGGCCCAGATGAATTTATCCAAATGGATCCTGCGGTTGAGGAACATCACTAGGGAGCCATTTTTCTTCTGTTATTGGTCCTTAGAACAAAATTCTACAAAAAAAAAAAACATTTCGATAAGTGAACATAATATTTTTCAATTTATGAACAGTGTTGATGGATGAGATTGTTGTTGTAACCCACCGTATACACTCAAGTCTCAGAGATTCGAGTATCACCTCTTGCCTTGCGACTCACTTCACTGTATGTCAAACGTCAAATATCATTATTTTGATATTTTATGTTCTTTTACTCGGATGGCTGTGTAGTTAGATGATTTGTGATTGTGTGCGTAGGCAGAAGATAGATTACTCAACTTTATTTCTTTCGTGCAAACTTGATCCAATTCAGCGTTGCAATTATGTCTAGTCAACAGAATTATTTAGGTAATTGGGCCAAATTATGTGGGTTATATCCCTGAGTCGGGTCAAATGAGTAAGTCAGTTGATTAAGGACACGATACTGCAAACGAAGATAATGCAATTATAATTTATAGAATTAAACTTTGTTTACACCACTTTTTTATTATTAAAAAAATTCAACATGTTTCGAACCCGATTTTTTCAATAAAAAAAAGTGCTGTAAATAAATTTTAATTTTATAAATTATAATTATAATGTCACCACAAAATAATTTTGCTGTGTTTAAAAAAGAAAAATATAATGCAGTTTACCTTGCGTAAATGATACAGAGGGGGTATTTATACGGGCTGCTACACAACAGTTTTTGTCACATCCTCATCAAGTTTTCTGTTGTTGATCTAACTATGCTCACATCTCGGGAAAACCACGCATATTTTTAGTCTTACGCTGTTTTTTTTGACTATTCATGTTCACTACTTACCGAAAATTATATCCGTGTAAGGAATAAACATCCATACGAACACGAAATATTCTTTAATTCATTGACGAATTATTTTTGGAGTGTCTGGAGAGGATTGCCACCCGTCCAGAGGTATCTTTTGCATCGATGTATGGCGTGTATTGTATGAGTGTCATGTATGTGTTAGATGTATGCGGCAGAGGCAGTAATAAGCGGATGATGATGTTCACGGTTAACTGTTTTTCTTTATTGTAACAATCTACAGATGGTGTGGCGTACAAGAATATCACCCGCGTATACTATGGCGACCGGTATTAGAGTGGTCGGTACCCGTAACCACGACTGGGTGTGCCGCAGCGAGTCCTGATTGATGGATTAGGATTGACGCACGCGGCTAGATTCACGAAGATCCTGACCACCACAATTCCACCACCGTGCCTTCCCTTTGAGTCTCCAGTTAAGACTAAATATATTTTTTTAATTAAACACATTCTGTTTATCTAAAGTTTCATAATAATTGACGAATCAGGAAAATTGACGTTCATGCGCACTTATCGATTCTCAGTGTCGAAGTGAATGATCAACTAATTAATCTCAAGCGGTGATCTCCCGGATTAATTTCCAGATCAAAATCTCAATAGGTGTAGGTACACGGTATTGAGACTAATCCATAAGATCAAAAGATGGTGTGTTTGATCCGGCATATCAACAATTGAGATAACTGCGTGCATACAACGGCGTGCAAAATTAATTTACGACCATATAACCACGACATCAGCGCGCATATAATAATGTGCGAACAACTGCGTGGATACCAACATTTGAGAATTATAAATAATTAAAAAATAAGCATTTTTTACCTTAATCTAAACCAAATTATAGTTCACTAATAAAAGTAGACATTTTATAAAACAATCCTTTCAAATTTTAACCTTTTACAATAGAACACATAAAGAATAATATATAACTCGGTATTTCATAAAAATAATTGAAGGTGTATTTTCATTAATGAAACATTCATTGCGTTAAAACGATTGATTCTAATACTAAAGAAACGAAATTATAGTTTTTTTGTGTCCGTTATTTTCAAGTTTGTTTTTTTTTCTACTTTTATACATTAACATGCAATACATAGGAATAAATGACGTCATTTACCTACTTTTACATCGTTCAGTAATCTTGTGCGCAGTTGTCTTGCGTGCAATTTTCAGAACATAGAAAAATGTTACGTATTTTCTGTAGAAACTTCAGCAAGACAGCTAATCTTTGTTTCTATGCATCTGTCTACCAAACCCGTAGATACCCCGATAAAATATGATATTACATCACGTGCAAATACATAGAATTAACATATTCTTGGATATTCCGCATCACAAGAGCTAAATTCCCACAGCAAGTGCCTTGCCTTGTCATAGGAACTGAAACCAATATCATACAAGCCATGATACGTAGCAAGCTAGACTGGTCTATCGGGAGAGTTGTATCCTTTGACGGAACGTAATAGAGAAAAATTTGCAGCATATATATGTTTTATTATTTTATTTATTGTACTAACAGCTTATTATAATAAAATAAATACAAATAATGGTGAAAACATAAAATTCAATTATTGGTTTTCACTGGTAGTAACAACATATAATGTGTGGGTTATTAAAGGACGGGAAGCGATATCCAAAAAAGATTTAATGCAGTCAACCAGAATTACTAATATATAATGTAATAAATTCAAGATTTTGTAGGAAACAAAGTCTTTAAATTTATAGAAAACATTATTTTAGAAGGGATAGATACAAAAAATAATAATTCAGTATACTTTATACTTTATAACAGTAATTCTCGGTGACTGCATTCAAAACATTTTTTTTAATTTTTTGGATGCTCTCTTATACCCCACATATAATGTAGTTTGATAAATTGGTACAACTAGATGGATATAATTGATAGAATAATATTAACGTATATTAGTGACAATCACTTAAATGAAACTGTAAAATTGTTTTATCTGTCATTCATATAAAATTGACTTGTCAATAATTATGTCTTATCTGTGTCATCCTTTAATTGTGGGAAACATCAAACTATTTTTTCTGTGTTTTGTCCTACCAAGCCATTATGTCTCCCTGCTGTATCGCCGAAGGAAAAAAAAAAAAAAAAAATTCTACTTGAAAATGGCTTGGAAATCAAACGCTGCATATCAATAGGGTTATTTTGAAATAAGTCTAAATTATACATTTTGGTAAGGGCATTAAATTTGTTGTAAGTTAAATATAAACTTTGCCTGTTATTTTAAGAAATAATGGGGGTTAGGTAAAGAAGGTTGCTTTCTATATAGATAACCGAATTGTACCAGCGATAGACTTGTACAATTTAAATACGTAAGTATACAAAAAATTTAACATATTATCACGACAGTAAAAAAAATGACGACTACGCAAGTCTCTCGAATAGTCCACTTGAATCTAAAATCAACTGCACTATTTTATACTAAGAAACTATAAAACACCAGCAATACGAAAAAAACTAGTCGAACGTTCTCGTTGCATCACGAAAGCAACATTTTTGTATAAAAGCGAGCAAACGCACACGCGATGAGTTAGTTATTTCTGAAAGCAAGTTTACGCTACAGAAAAGAAAACCAGCGATAGACAAACGAAACGTATTTCGTGAAATTGAGCGGGACGACCTGGCAATAGACAAAAATTACAACAAAGATTCTCGCGACTTGTATTAGTGTGAACCTGTGTAGAATATTCTATAAACAAGAAGTGTGAATTTATGGATGGTGCTCCTATTAATTTCAAGTCATGGCTTTGTGTAATAAATAAGTTTTTAAATTGTTTTTAGTGTTCCATTTGCCTCCCACAGACACGATCCCGTGACAAAAATTATTCATATGGTTCAAAGAACCTTTGTCAATACATCTTAATATGGTACAAGAATATACCGAAAAAATATACCTTCTTATTGTATACTATTCACTCGCTCGCCTCGCATTTTAACAAACATAGTCAGGATTGCCCCGGAACAAACGGCCAGTTGATCAAGAATTTGTCGTAATTACATTATTTTCTATATAAAGGGAACACAGACAATCATCCGTATCCTAAACTAAGCAATATTGCCCTTTCCTGCATCTTGACATTTATTGTATAACATTGTGAAGCCGTTTTTTTGACGTTTTATGATTGACAGGTTTGAAATTCATGAATTCAATTCATAAGAAAGCTCATTATTCGTACCTGTGAATAACTTGAGGTTTGTTTACGCGTTAGACCTTTCTGATTGATTGAATTCATTAACTTTAAACATGTCAAATTTAAAACATCGAAAATTGGCGGATCGAAAATTGAAAATTGTTATATACCTGTCAAGATTGGGATAAAGATCTGACATATCAATATTGCTATTTTCAGAATAGCATAGAATAGCATAGAACGTTTGTCATAATTAAATAAACAAATTTAAAAAATATCTATCTTTATCCTGTTCATTTTAAAAAAATCTATTTAATACAGAAAAGGTTGATAAAGATCTCTGCAAAAGTCCAGTATTTCAAACCAGGTAGGTGTTTGATTATTTCCATATATTGAAATATAAATATTTAAAAATTTTTTGATGAAATGAATAAATATTACCTTTATCGCAACAGCTTGGGGATATTATTTTACCACATTAAAAATCACGATTAAAAAAATCCATCCACAAAGGTATTTTAGAAATAAAATTATTAAGAAAAACAGATTTACGGACTTTAAAAATATTAAAAAAAGATTTCATCCTAATAACATAATGGTTTTTGCTATACTTACTTTACCTAACGTGCAGAAATGAAACACTTTTTTTGTATTTTATGATACTTTTCCGATTTTTTTAATTATAATTATATTTTATTAAATTCATTTATAAAAATTCTTTCTCGTTTCTTCCAATTTCTTCATTTAAATCTTTCTGAAAGAAGGGTTTACTTTAAATAAATTAATGATTAATCATTCTGGCGTCCTAGAAATCTTACAAAATTACTAAATTATTACACGAAAACCACAATGCAACATTTTCTAATAGTGTTGGAAGAAAATAAATGATATTAAAAAAATCAAAGAACAAGAATTATAAAATATTACATTAAATAATTATTTTCAACGTAAGAATGCTAAATGTAAATACGCCGTTAAGAATGGAGATAGGAGAAAGTGGGGATGGAGGGTTGTCAAATTAATATGTAGAATTATATTATGATATGTGTCACCGAGAGAAGCGGGGATTGTCTCATTAATCTCCTCACAGGGACGAGACCACGGCGAGACGTAGATTTGTGAAAGCATAACACACTGTGTATATTGCACATGTAGTTTGTTATGTTATTATTATTTTTGCGAGAATTCGTTGAAATGTTTGAAAAAAGGTTAAAAAAATAGTGTACATAAATTTAAAATTTTAATTGAAGTAACTACAGACCTCGGTCTAGTTAATGAGACATATGACATAGTGATTAACTTTTCATGAAACTAAAAAACATGTTTTGTAAAATTAAAAAAAAAATTGAAAGTACATTTCAATGTACTCATTATTGGCCGCATTCCGAAAATTAATATTGGGATCCCATATTATCCCAACACTTAATAGACGAGAATAAAAAAATAAAATATACGAATCTTAAGTATACGTCGGTTTTCGATGTTCATCGTACTCATGTAAGAAGATTTGTAAATTTTTGCGCATCTCTCTCAAAACAAATACATTTATTTGCGATGTCCGACATCTGCAATGCCTTTAGACAAGGGATTGATTTCTCCGGTGCGTTCTTATCTAGGCGGTCTGGTCTGACAGACCTTCAAACAGATTACCGAAGTACCTATCGCAAACGCAACCTCAAAATTCTCATGTTTCGACTAAAATGAAATAAGTATTAATGCTTTATTTAAGGCTTATAGAATTTTTTTTATTTTATATGCACTTATTAATTTCTTCGCCACAGCGTCCTGATGTAAAATTATGGCAAAATTGTCATTGTCGCAATGGAATCCTATTTATATGTGACGAATAATCGTCATGTACCCCTTTTTCAGAACAGAAACTCTTGAGTCTGATGAGGGAGCCTCAGTTCTTATTTTGTATATTTGTAGGTACATATGCGAGTCATTTAATAATATGGTAATAAAAAGTAATTTGATGATGAAATGTTGAAGTATTTAAAAAAAGCTATAAGATTAAATGATATAAGAATTTAAGGTGGATTTAAAAAATTTCTTAATTTTTTAAATTTACTCTGAAAGTTTAGTGATACAGCGTATTCAGATAGGCAAATTATTGTAGTAGATGTTGGCTTTATATATATATGTAGTGGTTCTGTATTTAGGTTTTTTTTAATTTAGGCATTATGATTTGTTTTCCGTTTCTCATGTGCTTAATGTTATCCTGGTTTTCTGTAATATAAATGTTAAATAACCTAAATTGAGGCGTGCAGTGAGGACAAGAAGCAAGACTTTTTCCCAAGCATATATTTTGAAAAAAAAAAAACGAAATAAGAGATATATATCTAGTAATATTCCTATCACAATAATTAATTTATTATTCAATTTGAATAATTTATAATATTCTTTCAGATAATATTTATTTTAAATTTTCTTACCAAATATTTTAATTAAAATCATGTTTCATGTTTAGCAAATTAAGTGTGTTGAAATTGAATCAGAAATATTACAAAAATTACTGAAAAATCAATTTTAAATAAAGAAAGAAATTCATCTGTAAGGTATTGTGGACTAACTCTGTTAGACTCTATAAACTGATGATTTTTTTTGTTTGCTTAAGTTTATCATAAATCTAGGATATGATATAGGTATATGACATTGGTAGGTATACTTCATATATACCAAATAAATCCCTATAGGATACTTATATACGAAAACATTTCATCAATTTACGGGTCGGTTTGAACGAAAGTCCACCATACATTTGTAATATTCTTAACAATAATAAAATTCCTTTTGTAATATAATGGTAAATTTCCTTTTACCTTACTCAAACCCTTATTAGTTTTGAATTAAGTTGTCTGTCTCAGCTCATGCGTCTTATACCTAGTGATATATTTAGACAGCAGCTATTAGGGTTGTAAGACATTAATATTGATATAAATATTGGGAAGGAAATCGAAAAACGTAACTTACCAATTACATTAGAATTGAATACAGTTCCGATAAAATCTATGTCTACTGATAAATGGCCAAAATGATCAGTAAATGACATTACTTAATACATATTATTTATAAGGTTTGGCAGAAATAAAGAACCTATAAAGATGACTGCACCAGCTAAGAAGGAAATACAATTGTCTGATTTATGATTGATTAAGGGAAGAAAAAAGGAAAAGTATCCATATGTGTATTGATCTCATTTAAATATTATCTTATCAACTTTTCAATTATTTAATCTATTAATATAATCCAATAACATCATTAAGACGCATTAAATGATCTCATTTATGTATGATCTAATAAATTCTTCGATTGTTCATCCGATCATCCGAAAATCATTTACAATTGAGATTAAAGAATGAACAAATTAGAAAATAATGTAAAGCTCATCTTATGTAGCAAAGTAAAAGGTTAAAAAATGGGTTTGCTGAGACAATTTGGTTATGTTGAGCGAAAAATGAGTGATGGTAAAAATATAGAGAAATAGAAAGCGCTTACGGTAGAGGTAGCAAAACCAGCCAGCCAGCCCGTACCAGCCTTAAGAGCCTCAAAAATCAACTTTTTTTAGTTGCAAAGACGTATGAATATGGATAAGGCGAATATAAGGAGAGAAAAATATGGCATTTCATACCCCGCGCGAAAATGGCGCGGCGTGATGGTATGTTAGTAAGTAATATACTCCTACAATAAACTTTAATAACCTACTTACCTTATTTGTATATTGTGTAATATACTAGTGTTCTTTTGTATCATGCCTTGGGAAAGTCAAGAGAAAACCTTTACATTTTATCGGTGTTAAGTAAATTTCCTTTGAAATAAAAGAAAAATGTAGATACAAAGCCAATTGTTCTGCGAGTTTACCAAAACATGTTTACTTTTAGACAAATTAAAAAAATGCTATTGCACGAGTAACTACTATTAAAATATAAACTATTATTAAAACATTTTTTGTTCGTAGAAAAATTTTAATATACATTTTTATCGGCCTTCAAGTAACGTATTTTGAATATTAGTTTAATGTAAATAAGCTAAACAGTTTGAAGTTTAAAATAAGCTAAAATATGAGACACAAAAATGATTTATTTAAACTTTTTTCTCGGTAATTTAAAATATTTACATGCCGAAATAATGCGTATCAGAAACATTTATTTTCCCTGGTGACGTTTCAAATACACTCCTAGAACTTTTTAATGTGAAAATTTTTAGAAAAATAATTTTAATTTGAAATAAAAATTTACAAACAAGCAGGTTAAAAAAATCTTTTTTACGTAAATTTACGTGGTTACTTTGTGATTCAATTGTGATGAACATTTTTTTTGTTCATAAACACTTCTCCACCTAAAAAAGGATAAATAAAAAATTATCAGATTTTTTTCCAAAATAACACAATCTGATTCCATTCCTTAATGCATTTTATACTTTTCATATTACAAAGAACGCCCGAAAATCCTTTCTATCCAAACGCCGCCTTTCTATACAAATAATTTAATGCAAAACTCTACCTATTTAGTATAAGCTCGTCCACAAAACAGACTGCAAAATAAATAGATATGTCCTTAATTAATTTCTTGTCCACAATGTTTTACTACGTCTCTGGGGCCAATATGTTCGCCTTATTTAAAAAAAGGTTTACTTCGCTATTCATACGAGTAAATTTTGATATAATAAAGGAAAATTTTAACCTACATACCTTTTTCTTTTCCCTGCCCCTCTATCCCGGTTCATCCAGGATCGGGCCTCCTTGTACGAAGGCACCAGGATCTTCTCCTGGGTTGTCACAATGGGAATATCTTGTGCTGCCAGCTTCCTCTCAATATTAGTCCACCATGTTGCTGAGGGTCTGCCTCTACCTCTAGGTTTAGTTGGGATGTTCAGTACTCTTCTCACCGAGAAGTCTTCATCTCTACGCATGAAGTGACCATACCATCTCATTCTGCTTTCTTTCAGCTTTTCAGCTATCGGTGCCACTTTGAAAGACCCGACCCTCTGACATAATCATTGCGGATTCTGGCTACGCTGTTACACCGCCTGCCCACCGCAACATTTTTATTTCAGTTGTATGCAGCTGTTGTTTGTGCTTTTTGGATGTTGCCCAACATTCTACACCATACAGCATTTCAGATCTTACCACTGTTTTATACACGTTGCCTTTGATTCTGATAGGCATTCTAACCATTTAACCTAAAATCCTACTCTTAAAAATATTTCTCGCCTTATATTGCTCAAGTGACTTGATGTGGAACAAAATTTGAAAAAATACGTCTTTGGTAAAAATTGCGTGTTGTTTACTAGGATAGGAAAGAAAGAAAGAAAAGGAAAGAAATTAGGAAAGAATAAATACTTAAACTGTACTATTAATGTATCGTGGATAGTCGTAAGTTCATTGTGTCTCATTTTCCTTTACTAAATAATAAGTTTATTTTACCTCTGTACATATTTTATACTCTGATCCACGAGAATATTATTCATTTTAAATCATTTATTGTTTTCAAAAGATTCATTTTTTGAGAGCAAAAGTGTTTTTTTTCCTGGACAGGTCATTATTTTAATGTGTCCTAATTATGGTTTCTTTCCCTTTTAAATATGTTTTAATTCAATAACTTTATTAAATTAATTTTTTGGTTTATTTTATCTTTTTATCTTATTTATCTGGTATATTGGTTTATTATCTTTAATCAACTTGATTATGTTTCAATGTGTTTTTTTTTATAATATTGATTTTTTAATTTTTTACTTTAAAACATGCTTTAAGTTAGGTATATAAAAATCCTTGTATCTTTCTTGTACTGTAAAAGTCCACTAGGGCGTTGATTAATATGTAAATAAGAAAAAATATTATTATTTAGTTTGAAAATTTCTTGTTTTGACGCCTTTAAAATTTTGAAAGCGTCAAAAAAAATAAGAGTTATTTCCAGGCGTTACTGCCGACGAGTACGTACTTATCTTATTTAGCCTTAATTAACAAAACACTTTGTATTTTACCCCCCATGTTTTTTGATATCCACTTCAGCTTTGAATTCCTAATTGCTAATTAACTTCAAAACATTTTCCTCCCAAGTTAACTGTTATAGTTATAACCCTCGTTAAAGAATACGATTTCTCGGTTTGTAGAAACGTTTGCTTAACTGCGGAACGCCTTTCACATTGCTCACGATTCCCCGTCATCAGAAGCTTAAAAAATCAGTTAATCGTCTTCCTTTTTTAGACTAAGCTTTAAAATACAGTTCTTATGCCGAAACATAAGTTTATTTGAAAAAATATATTCATATTTAAAAAATGCATGTGTTTCAGCATAAAATGATATAATTTTTTTTAAATATTGTTTTTATTTTAAATATTATATGTTTAGCTTTAGTTCAGAGATCCATTATTTTTTATATATGTATTAATTTTAAGATATGAATTAATCAAATATTGTTTATGTAGTACAAAGTTTATAAAAAATATATTGTCACATGGTGTGGCTGCGAGAGACAAATGAAAATAATAGAAGTAAATTAGCGATATATGAATTTTAATTTTTTCTTATTTAATTTTTTTTTTAATTATGAGTAATGATTAATTTATTGTACCAAGTCACGTAAAACGAGTAATTCTTAACGCTTTAAATCACACTATTTCGTAATATATCACCCGTATATGAATACTATACGTATATGAATACATCAATATCGCTCGGTAACACTCTATTAATCACTACCGTTCCATCTTATTCTCGCACGTATTAGTTGCATTTACTAGGTAAATACTCGCCTGATTACTTTGCTTGATATCTGTCGCTTGGCCGTCGTCCGCGATGCACTTCGTAGTGAAAGATCTGTCAAAACGCGGCTATCTTCGTCGCGGCGTAGTTTCGCAATACCTGCAAACGTTGGTTAAATTGAACTCCCTAGATATTTCTAAAGCTTAGAATAAGTTTCTCGTTGCTTCTGGGCTGTTCTAGTCATTTTTAGACATTTCTTGAAGGTTATAGATAATTGTTAACTATTTTATAGCCATCCATAGTGATTTCCAAAGTGACATTACAAGGGATTTGAACAGTGCGCAATTCCTTCTGCTTGTCGTTCCGTGACAATATATTAAAATTCTAAGACAACATTTATTTATCTATTAATTTATTTATAATTTACTTTCTGAGGAAGAATCTCTACTTTATTCTGCTGAGGGCTCCTGTATAATTATGGACACCGATAATTATTTAATAAATATATAAATAATTAATCCATCATTTCGACGCTTGCATAATGTCAGATTAATCTCACGTTCCTCCGCCCATCGTCTGTGTCCGCCAGAAGCCCCTCTGCGGTGATAAAAAAATTAATTCATCTTTTAATTTAAGGGTCGCGAAGGGACCATTTCTTTAAAAATGCGGACAAAGCCTCATTGTGGGGAAGAATAATAATTCACCGCGCACAAAAACACCTTCTCTATTTAAAGTAAGACACAAAACTTTGAATCACTTCAGTTTCCAGGGGTTGTTTTAATTCAGCGATAATTTACGCCACCCTCCCCTATTGTGTGGGAGGAAACCGGAAGTACGTTTGTATCTTTGTCTTTCTCGGGCGCTCGCATCCGCCGTCGGTCTGACGTCCGCGCGCTAGACGTCGGCGTCGGCGTCGTCAGAGCGATCTTCATTAGGGCGTGCGAGGTAATTGAATATTTCAGACTGACATTTTGCTAAGCGCTTATTGCGGTGCTACCCCTGAACAACACCAAGTTATGAATACCTTATTTTGAGACACATATGATTTAATTTATTAATATATATATAAATTTGTAATTCTATTTTATTTATTTATTTGTTTAGGTATATCAACAGTTTAATTAATACCTCGTATTCTCAGCAAAGCCTGCCAAAGGAAATTCAAAAAATGGTGAATATAAGGAGGTTTAAACAGGAGTGCAAAAATTAAATTTTATTGCAAAAACTTTTAAATAAGTAGATTGAATGCAATATGTTTAAGTGGAATCATGTATGCCCACACAGTATTATGTGTGGAAATAAATAATTAAGATAAATAAATAAAAATAAAAAAAACAGCACTAATATGAAGCGACCGATTTTTTTTTCTTGCGGGTTGTTTGGTTGAAGTAGATATTGCCAACACCATTAAAATAATCTTGTTTTAATGGTATTTGCCATCCCGATACTAAAAAATATACTGAACGTTCTTAAAGTAGATAGGCATATCATTGTTTTGTTATATTGTTGTTAAAACACGGCTCATTCAATTTTTCTTTATTTCTTTATTCGGATATTCAGAATTTTGTAACAAAGCCATAAAGCCTCCTATTCTTGGCGTAACAATATCGTTAAAATATTCTTAGGAAAAAAATACACTTAGTGTATTTTTAAATGTAATTTACAAGAATAATACTTTATTTTAAAATGTTTAATTTTTACTTTGTAATACACAAACAATATGGGTTTTTAATTTATACCTACTACAGTTTTAAGAAGAGCCCTCCTATCAAAAGTTAGAGATATTATCTATACCTGATGATAAGAGGGACTGCTTCTCTCAAAACTAAAGTAGTAATTTATTATTCATATTGTGTGTGTATTACAAAGTAAAATAAAATATATTTTAACGATATTCTAAAAATAATTACGCACTCCTATGTATGTCACTTGTCATAACACTATTGAAAAATCGAGAACGGCCTTGGGTGATCCACAATCTTCGGGAAATATCTGAAACATTTGAAAACCACCTAGAAAGGCCTAGAAGCTACGAAAATCTTCTCCTAAACACTAGAACATTCCATCCAATCTTGCATTTTTTAATCGCTTCTGTTTATTTCTCTACTAATATAAGAACTTCTTTCGATTATTCATTTATTTATCGCTTTGATTCCCTCACAACTGGCCACATTGGGCGTCATCCTGTGCACCTGCATACTTTTCAACTGATTTCAGCTGTCAACGCGATAGCAATAGCTATTACTCCCGCGCCGGTCGTATTTATATCTGAAAATGCTGGTACTTTCGAACTTTATGAATAATTTTAGTGGTTAGGAGAAGATTCTCGTGGCTTCTTTTTTACTCTTAATTTAAATTGTTGCACCACAGATAACTGCCAAATCTTTCAATAATATACTTTGCTTATACCACTTATTGTTGAAAATACCAACACTATTCGGGGCCAATAGCTAATAGTCCCTTCACTAGGACACAATGTCTATAAAAAATGGAATTATGAACATTATGGCTAACCACTATGCTTTCATAGTAAGTATAAAAAATATTGAATTAATTTTTTAACAATACTTTAAATTTAATGTAAACAATGATGTGAATATATATATATACTCTTCTATCATCATCTCTATATCTCTTCTGTATCTTATATATATTACATATGCATCTATATACGTATATATATGTATATATATATATATATATATATACATATATATACTGGTGGTTATGGTGGTGGATAGCCCTTGGTGTCACATCGAAAATATGCGAGTTTGGTGGGGGTGGCTGTGCGTGGGTGGCAGTGGGTGACGATAATGTGCTTTCTAGCACAATGTTTTGTCATGGGAAGGCCGCAAATGCTTCAGATTTGGTTCAAAATAGTGTTACTGTATCGGTGAGTCTAGAAGGTATCGGAAAAACCTGCTCTAGAAAGTTCTGGAAGGAGAAGGCTCTAGAAAATTCCAGAAAGTTCTATAAGGTTCTAAACTGAGTGGCGGAATATGTCGGTGTGTTAAGAAGGTTCCTGTACATTCCATAAATTTGAAGGAGTATTTTCTAGAAGGTTCGCGAAAGTGCTATGACGATCCAAACAGTGCACTAAAAATCTACGCGTGCGAAGCCGCGTGGGCACAGCTAGTAACTTTATACGCTTTAAATGGGATATAGTGTTACCAATGATGTAACTATTCATTATATTCATTCTCAATTTTGGCACTTAGAATGAATCGTGACTTCGATGACGCAAATGGTTATTTGGTAAGAGATGTCCATAATATGCAATATCACAAGGCTTTCCTATCTTCGCGAATCAAAGTGAATGTAGGAAATTCTCTTGTTATGCGCGAATATAAATGACAAACAAACTTATTTCGAATCTGTTCAATCATGTCAATGTATTTATTTTGTTAAGGGCTTTAATCTGCCACTCCATATTCTTATTTTGATCGGGTTATGAAATTACACATTTGCTTAGCGTATTTCTTGTTATAAAATAACTTGACATATGTAAAATATTTATTTATTTGTTTATTAAAACCCTTCAGGGCTTTTACAGACAATAAGATAAAGTGTAAATTAAATTACTGAATACTTTTAACAACACATCGTGATTACCCATGAAATATAAACAAGAAAATATAATTATATTAAGTGGAAAGCAAATACATAACAGTAGCATAATACTAAATGTTTAATATAATAAAAAGTAAAAAGCAAATATATAGCAAAATCAGCTTAAAGGAAGCATAATACTTTAAAAAATACAATAAAATAAAATAAAAATAATAAAATAAAGTAAAAAGCAACAGCAAAAATTTAACAAAGCAAAATATAATATTTTTTTAAATAACAGTTTGTTTTCTCACAACATCAACAATTGAAATACAATCCACTTATTTAAGTCCAATCTAATAATAGTAATCTTTCAATACACCTTTATATGTTTAAATATTATGAAGTTGGTAGCAAAAACGTCAAGTTGTTCATATTTGTTTGCTAGTCTAGGAAGCCTTTGCAGTCGGGAATTAAAAACGTTGTTGGTAGCTGCAGTTTCCAAGGCAAAACCTTCATGACTTCTAGTTACGCGAGATGGAACATGCAAGCGTTCTTATAGTTGAAGACAGTCCATAGTTCCGTCTATTAATTTATTTATATGTTATGCATAAAATTTTAAAACTCGAAATTTCGTAAGTGATTAAAAAAATAATTTTATCATCGATAAACATTTTTAAAGTAAATGGCTACGCGGCTGCCGTTGCTGTTTGCTAGTAAATATAATATTTTGATTGCTGCATTTAATGTTTAATAATTACGGTTATCGAGGTTCGCCTAAGTTATATCTCCATAATTATTCTACTGCTTGCGAGGAGTTTCTTCCACTTGGCCAGATCCTCAGATCCAGTAGCTCCACCACGTTTGTACTTTAAGCTCACAAACTGTATCAGAAACAAAGAGGTACACCAAGTAGAAAATCATGCACCAGTAAGCATAATTTGTACTGGACTCTCGTAGCGAAATGGTTATGGAAAAATTATTACACTTTCAAATTGTGTTATCCTGCCAACTTACTTCTTATGCAACGTATTTCGGGTACCTTATTTTTTATTGTAAATTATGTTTTATACTAGCTGTAACGAGTCAAAAATGACTGAAAATTGGTTCGCCTCTTTGCTAAGCTCTAGTATATATTTACAGTATCTTTTTGGCAGTCCACGGAGAGACGGCTGTAGCAAATGCGTAGACCGGCCGTTTAGGGTTTGCTGACCCGGGATTCAAGCCCCATCTCCAGCCATTTAATTTGTTTGTATTAGCGGTGTAATTTTAATTATTCGGCGGTTTCATAATTACCGCCGAATAATTAGGTTTTTTTTTAATTTGACCTTTAATTGGACGCATGTAAAATTTTACCACCATTTCGAGAAAGGGTGGAAAGCATCTGAGTCATTTTGCGATCTTAATGATATTTTCAGCGAAGAAAACGAAGAGTGATTCGTTCGCCTCGAAACTGGTGATACTAGCAGCAACCCGTCAAAAACGACGAAATATTAGTTCGCGTCTTTGCATAGCCCTAGTATATACTAAAAGCTTATTTTTGACGCTTCAAGGAGAGGTGGCCGTGGCAACATGCGTGAAACGGCTGGTTCGGGTTTGGTGGCCCAGGGTGCAAGCCCCATCTCCGGCCGTTTTTAAGTCGTGAATTCAAACTAAATTACGCATAAGAATGTTCTTAGGTTTTCACGGCCACTCAGAATCTTCAAATTTGTGTCTTCTGGGGTATTATGCCGTGTTTTTGCGAACTTTCTAGCCTATGCTAGGCCTAGGCCAGAAAGGTCCTAAAAACACGGCATAATACCCAGAAGACACAAATCAGAAGAAATTACGGATGTTACACGAAGTTACGGAGACAGATAAACGGACAGGCAGATACTCAACCAAATTATTATGTTTCATTATAAATATAAAATATTTCAAAGAGCACGAAAGTCACGAAAAAAAAAAGAAAATATGTTTGATAGTAGGAATGGAACCACTTGACCTTATTTCTTTAATTTTTACCATAGCAATGCTAGAATAATTTCACACCTGTTATGAAGAAGAATATTCCATATTATGAGAAAGTAATGATTTCTGATTCTAGCTTAACTCGAAAAAAAGCATCAAATTATCGATTTTAACTCTGAGTCAGATAAAATTATCAGAATTTAATAATATTTCACGCTTGTTATTTTGAGATTATTCGGTAGCTTTATATTGCTTTCCCCTTGAAAAAGTAGATAAAAGTTTGGCGCACCGTTCTACATACAGTGTGTATAATACAATATTCTATTGCAGCATATTTCGTCATTCGAGTTATAAAATCCTAGAGTAAATTAATTTAGTGATTAATCCTTGAGCCATCAAATAAAACATTCAAAATAATTTTTGTCATACAGCACAACACAAAACAAGTTTGATATTTTTCATAAACAAATAAATCATATTGAAAATTTAAAATTCCAGAATTATGTACCATTGTGGCCGTCTTGTGAAGTGCGCAGATAGTGGATATGATCATATTGTAACGAAATGATAAATATAAGTTATAGTAATGATGACAGATTTTGAAATAACCTTCTATAATGTAGATATACATCTACTATTACCGAAAATAATATTATTTCCGTAATAAAGTAAGCTTTTACGAAAATAATCGCATTTTCATCTACGTATTTTAAATTTCGCGCAAAAACGCCTGCAATTGTCATGGTGTCTACGTGACGTCACGCCTAAGTAAACATTGTGTTGTGGCTATGACAACAGTTCAAGAGACACGGCGATGGTTGCATAGGCGTGACGTCATTCGCTCTTACCGGTGTTTCAGTTAAAATGGTCCATTGCAAAATTTTATACTTTTATTATATTTAAAATCTTATTGCTCCCAATGTGTATGTTAAAACAGGATCATTTTTTAAAATCTTTTTAAAATATTTTCTTCTCTAAAATCACTTATTCTTTATTCTGGCATCATGCCTATTTCGTAATGTTCGAATCCTTTGTAATCTGTCACTTTGAATCAACACTATCGAATGCATTAGAACACTTCAAAGTAACACGCGGCATTTAATTCTTTATTTTGACATTTCAATCGGTGCGACTTTGGCGGCAAAGCGGTAAGCCATAGTGTGGTAAGTCATGAATAACCGAGTGAAATACGAAATATTCTAGCAAGCGATAAAAAAAGTGTTCCACAGATAAGTGATTAATTGATAAAAAGTGTGTGATGAATCACCTGTTTCTATAGATTTTTTTTTTATTTTATTATTTTTATTTTGAACTCTAAGATGATTTAAATGCTGCGCGGGGAAAAATTGAGCTGAACTGGCCGTAGTATTGGAGCTACAAAAATTTGGGAATGATGAAACGCTAGTATTGGGAGGGAGTTAGTAGCGATTGATCGGATATAGGTTACGGGCAGTTACTATTCAATTTTTATAAATCATATTGATCTTGTGGTAAAGCCGTGTTTGGTACAAATGGTTGACGATCGATGCGGTCCGAGCGGTCCACATGTGCTTCCCATTAAAAAATGCTGAACACGGCTTTCGTAGATTTGGGTCGCGATAATTGCAGTTTGAGCCGTTAAAAAACCGATTAACGTCTACTCTGAGGTGACGATGATATTGACAGTTCCACGAGGTTTCAGAATTATGGCCTTTTTTGCTGTGGTTTTGAAGCCGCTTAAATGTCATTAATCGCGACCTTAAGTGGATTGCCGCGCAAGAGAGATAGCAGAATATGAGCAAAGGCAAGGAAGGCAGGTCCTAATCGGGGGATCGCGAGAGGAAAACGCCCCATAAAATTTTTTTATAGGAATTGGCCGTGGAGCACGGATTAAACGTATACGTTGTACCAGAGGGGTGACCTTAACTGAGCGGATAATGATTTATTTTCGTTTCGCGGGAGTCGGATAACGTAGGCAGATAGGAAATTTAACTATAATTCCATTATATTTATCTGTAGACTGACGCTCTATCGAGGAGCGAATAATGATTCATTTTCGTTTCGCGGGAGTCGAATAACGTAGGCGGGTAGAAAAGTTAACTATAATTCTATTATATTTATCTGTAGACTAACGCTCTTCAGGCTTTTACAACAGATAGGTAATTGTGCAATGACGGTATATACGGTTAGGAAAGAGATAACGATAACGTGTAAGCATATTAATGGCACGACAAGAAAATAATATACTCGAATATAGATACAATATATTAACTATGTAATCACTACAAACCTGCCCTACGTTAGCGTAGTTTCAACAGGACGGGTAACGTGTATACGATTGGCTATTCTAGCTCAGATTTCGCCGGGTTTGGTAGTAATAACCACAAAACATAATTGGAACAAGTGTATCTAGATAAGAATATTGTAAATAAAATAATATGAATTTGCGGCCCATATACACATGAAATAAAAGGATAAAGCGTATGGGGATCTTATAGATGGATGGATAAATGAAACAAATATATATAGGAGTAAATGCAAGTAAAAAGCAAGCATATAAGTACCAAAAACATAGGAGAACATAGTGTGATAGAAATTCGAAGACGGGAGGAACAATAATGTGAAGTGGAACGGATATAGCAAGAGCATGTAATAATGATAAACGTACAAATACAGACAACTACTTGAGACCGATTCGACAGATACTAGCAATCTTTCAACACACTTCTAAGAACATGGTGAGCGGTATATAGTTATCAGCGGAGGCGTCCAGTGCCTTGGCAATAAATGAGCACTGAATTAATCCGACGCCTTGCCTGCGGCACTGGAGGTTTATTTACTTATTTGTTTTATTTGTTTTCATTTATTGGGTTTCTTACAGCCATATAATTAATCAATCTTTGAAGAAAAGACAATAATTGATGCACAGAGTTTTGGGCCAATTACGCGAAAACACATACATACAATCGATAAAAGAATAATAAAAACATGTCCAATAGTGGGTTGTGTGAGTGTGTATCTGTGTGTTTATTTATTTGTTTATTTATTTTGTTTTGGGAAAAAATTAAAAGCAAAACGATCTTAAAAATCTTCCACTGAATTTAAAAATTTAATTTAACTTACATTAATAGTTTATTGTGTTATAGCGAATAGTACTCTTCCAGTATTATATTGTTCGAGAATATTCACTGTCTATGTAACATAGTTATTTTGTGGATCAATCTTACTGCCAATAAAAATAATAATAAATGGTTACAAATTATGTTTAAATTCCGCAACGGAGGGAGCTAATACGTCCCTGTGCGCGGAGAGTCGCGGCCAAAAGACAGGATTCATTGGGGACCCACGAGGAAAGATCGCCCAAAATTAATTTAAAATTAGGTATAGTGCCTTTGGATGATTGTTATATCTAGGTATGCAGTGTGCACGTGGTGAATATATGGAAATTGATCCCATGATATAGCGGCCAAGAAACGTTAAATTTCCGATAAAGACGAGTGGAAATACGGGGGAACGGGGCATAATAATGGTAGATAATGAAGAAACATCAACTATGATTAGGGGAGTACCCGATAGATTGTAGTTACGGTTGATCAAACGACAATATGGACTGAACTTAGAAATTAAATATTAAAAATTAATTATCGCGCTTGTGAAGCGAGTTCAATTCGTCCGAAGCCACTGAGTCCGTCCCAAATAGGCACGGGGACGGAGATAGAGACGGCAACAGGAGGTGGGATCAACTGACATATCCGAGTGGAGATATGGTTTTTTTTTTGCCAAATTGAATCTTAGGAACAAAGAATTTGGTTTCAAGGAAAGTAGGATATTGAAAATCCTGGAAACACACGACTTAGGACCTTTGGCTGCTAGGGGGGGTTTAAAATGTCAAGACACAGCAGAAATCAGGCAGTTGGTGTGAAGCGTCTACGGGACGTGAAATCCGCGTCGGTTGTTTTTTTGAGTGAAAGTTGCCGTCGACTTGGAGTGTCCAGTGGATATAGTGAAAATTATAGTTTGATTTCAAGTGAAAGTTGTGTACGGGTAAATATACTCTTCGACATTGTTGGTTGCTCACGTTAAAAGAAAAGGGGGGTACGGGTTTGATTTTATTTTATAAAGGGTAATTAATTTGGCATATTAGAACTTCGGAAATTACTGCGCTTTATTAAGTTGATTAGTCCGGCATATATAGAACTGATATTTGCAGATCTCCGGAAACTAGCTGTGCGTTATAAAGATACCTATTTTATGCTAAACACGCGGGAAATTGTTAATAAATCTTGTAAAAATACCTATCTTATGCTAAATACGCGAGGTCCTGTTAAAAGAGTTTTAACTCAGAGTACGGGATTGATTTTATTTTATAAAGGTAATTAATCTGGCATATCGGAACTTCGGAAATCACTATGTTCTATAAAGTTAATTATTTTTGTCGTCTTACTAGGTTCACAGAATAATATTCGCAGAATTTCAGGAAACGGTAGAGTTCAAATTTAGTTAAATTCTCGTTTTACTAAGTATAGTATTGGCGGATCTCTGGAAACTAGCTGTGCGTTATAAAGATACCTATTTTATGCTAAACACGCGGGAAATTGTTAAAAGATAAAAGGGTTGTTACTAACAGATTCGATTTTAAATAAGTCTTATAAAATTACCTATTTTTTGCTAAAATTTAATTAATTTAAATTGGTCACATTTTAATTTTTACATTTGTAAGGCATATAATATTTCGTTATATGAAATGTTTCGATTAGACCGGATTTATTTTAGTTATTGAAAGAATATTTAGTTATTTTAATAATCTTTTGTTTATGTTTAATATTAAGAGTCCGTTAAAATTATAGCGAATAAATTCAGGGATTAAAAAAAATACGTCATGATTTAGCCTATAATAATCTAGATTTTCATTTCGTTTAAAATTATGGAGATCGGGGTTTATTTACAATTTCACAGATGTATAAGATTTCATTATTCTAAAAAATTATATAAAATAATCTCGTGAGGGTCGGGGTTTATTTACGGTTTTACAGATGTACAAGTCTCACCATTTTATAAAGTATATAAAATTGCTTCCGTTCGGCCCGGGTTATCTTATATTATATAGGAAAACATAGGTCCCGCGCTATTAAAACATATAAAAACGTTTCATGTGGCCGGGATTATTACGCGCGTTGGGGAAAGTCTATAAGGTAAAAATATGTTTAATTTGATTCGGGTTATTTTATATTTTATGAAAGATATTTGCCTC
This sequence comes from Agrypnia vestita, assembly GCA_016648135.1. Taxonomy (NCBI): domain Eukaryota; kingdom Metazoa; phylum Arthropoda; class Insecta; order Trichoptera; family Phryganeidae; genus Agrypnia; species Agrypnia vestita. The sequence goes on along the minus strand of JADDOH010006684.1, from coordinate 16,012 downwards.
GCGGACTTAAACTATGAAAAAATGTTTCAATTAGTTCTGGTTATACTTTAGGAGTGATGTAAACTTCGCGGTTGTATAATTTGGGTTACTTTGTATTATACGAAAACGTAAATCTCGCGTATAAAAACGCGTATAAAAAAAAAAACGTATATCATGTATTCAAACATATAAAAACTTCTAGTACATTGTTTCGATAGACCGGGGTTGTATTATACTTATAAAGATGTTATAGGGCCTCGTTATATTGAAAATATATAAAAACCGCCTGGGGCCGGGTCTTCTTATTTATAAACTATATAAGATTTCGTTACATTTAGTTATATAAAATGCTATCGTTCGGGAATTCGCGTTTCATTTTAAGCATATATAAATATAGGGTCCCGTTTTTGAGCAATGTTAGTGTTTCGTTTAGAATTCGCGCCTTCATTTAATAAATATGAAACATGTAGATTTCAATCAGAACTATTTTAAAATGATTCGTTTAGAAATTCGCGTCTTGTATTATAAATGTGAAAATTATAGTATTCGTTTTGAGCTAAAACGTGTGAACATAGAAACACTACAGCTTTGACCGCTATTTTGTTTACTATGCCTAGGACATTCTTGCGGTGTATTAGGCCTTGATGGTAAAATTTAAACTCTTACTCTGTTTAAAATATACGTAGTGTCTCCGCCTAGATTGGCTTCACGATATACCTTATGAAATTTGTAAGTTCCGCTGTCCTAAAATTATATAAAATTACCTTCGTTTAGATCGGGTTATATCATATTCCTCGTGGAACGCGTAAACCTCGTTGTCCTGAAACTAAATAAGGATGTTTCATCTAGACCGGGTTCATTTTACATTTTAGGAAGAATATAAGTCCCGCGTCTTTCACTACATAAAATGGATTTGGTAAGATTGGGGTTGTTTATACTTGTAGAAATTACAGAATCCCGTTATTCCTAAACTATATTAAAATGATAAATTATATTAAAATGATTTAAACTATATTAAAATTTGCCGGAGAGTGGATATCAAATATTCGAGATGATAATAAAATTATTTATTTATTTATTTTATTTATTTGTTTACGCCCATTAGGCTTTTACATAAAGAGTATAAAATAAATTTCAAAAGCACATACATTAAAAGTTTCAGGAATAGCACCAAATCATGAGTATAAAAAATTAAAAATGTAGAGTAGGTAACGAGCAGCAATGCGTATAGGCTTTTACATGAAAAAATATATCATAAAATTAAAAGAACATACATTAAACAATATAAATTACAAGTAGCAAATTATTAAAAGTACCGGAATAGCACCAAAACATGAGTACAGAAATTAAAAATATAAAGTACAAAGCGGCAATGTGTACGAAAAATATATATTACCCACCATTACATATTAACAGCTGAAGTCAGTAACGAAGCAGTATTGCCTCTTTAAGTGTAAACTTTATTTTCTCCAGACTGTCGACGAAGATGTCAATCATGCAACCATATTCATTACATTATATTAAGAATAATATAATTTTGTTATCAATGCACAAACTTGGCAATGAACTACCTACATATGTCGACATTTTAAATCTATCTCTCTCAAAATTTAAAAAATCATTATATGATCATTTCTTTTCAAAATATTAAATTTTATATAATGTCTTAAATTTTTTATATATATAGCTGGCTATTCAAATTTAATATTGCTATATTATCGGTGAGTAAAAATTTCTGAGATCACTACTTTACACTTTTCTGCATATATACTTTTTACATATATGTCTAACCTCATTATGTTTAAACTATGTATATATACTTTTTTACATTTATACCCTTTATTTTTCTTTTACATTTAATCGTTTGTTGTATTTTAATTATGTATAAACCTGCTACTTACACTTTTGCATATATACTTTTTTTACATATATGTCTAACCTCATTATGTTTAAACTATGTATATATATACCTTTTTACATTTATACCCTTTATTTTTCTTTTACATTTAATCGTTTGTTGTATTTTAATTATGTATAAACCTGCTACTTTACACTTTTGCATATATACTTTTTTTTACATATATTTCTAACCTCATTATGTTTAGACTATGTATATATATACCTTTCTACATTTATACCCTTTATTTTTCTTTTACATTTAATCGTTTGTTGTATTTTAATTATGTATAAACCTGCTACTTTACACTTTTTGCATATATACCTTTTTTTTACATACATGTCTAACCTCATTATTTCTAAACTATGTATATATACTTTTTACATTTATACCCTTTATTTTTCTTTTACATTTAATCGTTTGTTGTATTTTAATTATGTATAAACCTGTTGTAAAAGGCTATTAAGCCGTGTAATAATAATAATAATAATAATAATAATAATAATAATAATAATAATAATAATAATAATAATAATAATAATAATAATAATAATAATAATATTAAGAATAAAACTAAATCGGCGGACCCTAAAAGTAATATGTATTGACCTTATAAAGATGTAGACTAGTGGGGTTTTATTATAGAAGCAATCAATTCTTTAACAACAACAAGTGGACAAGTGGTTGCTTCATGGGTTTGTTAAAACTTATAAATGGATGGAATCCTAGATTCAAAGCTTAATCCCGGTATTTCGGATAAATATAAGAATATGTAACATCAGAAAATAACGGGTAACGGGTTTTATGAAAAATATCGGTGCGTATAATCATTAGAGTATGATCATTAGAATTGGAGTCTAGTCTCGATGACCCGGGAAGTACGGATACGTAAGACGGAAATAAGGACTATGTTGCAGTATTATTAAGATATATAAATACTTACCATTGTCGAGCTAGAGTCTAATTCCGGTATCCCGAGGAATATAAATTCAAAGAAAGGGAAATAATGTCTAGTTTCGGTTTGGTTAGAGTATATACACCGTATAGTTACAGAGGCTGGATACTAAGCCCCAGCTACGGAAACTTAAAAACGCGTGATGGCAGGATCAAAGGTTAGGTCGCGAACTATAGTTAATTAGGGGCCTGTGAATCGTGTGCGCGTGCGAGGCAAGTGTTCGCAATCCTTAGGTATAAAGTGAGGTACTTAAAGTGAAACTACGAAGCACTGGAATGGATATAATCGGCGGCAGATGGGTAAGTCATGTCATCCTCTTTCCGTTTTGAGATTATAACGATATATAAAGGTGGCGCACGATTAAGAAGAATGGTCTCGGGTTCGATACCCCAGACAGAGACGGAAGAAGCGCCGACAGTGAAAGCTAACCCCTGTACCGTAAACTTTAAATATACTTTTATCCACAGGTGTTTGTTTGCATGTTGGTATCCGTACTGACCATAATAGGGGCGAATTAATTCGCCAAATAACCTTTCTCTGCATGTGTGTGAACTTCCAGGGATCGCGCGGCCCGTGTGCTCGACGCCGAATTTAATTATTCATTTCTATTTATTTATTTAATTGATGATTCATTAAATAATTAGGTATCTATTTGTCTATTCATATGCCGCGTCCCAGTTATATATAGTCAGGCGGCGTTTCGATAGCATCATCATCGGCCCGTGTGCTCGACGCCGAACTTAACTATTAATTTCTATTTATTTATTTAATTGATGATCCATTAATTAATTAGGTATTTATTTGTCTATTCATATGCCGCGTCCCAGTTATATATAGTCAGGCGGCGTTTCGATAGCATCATCATCGGCCCGTGTGCTCGACGCCGAACTTAACTATTAATTTCTATTTATTTATTTAATTGATGATCCATTAATTAATTAGGTATTTATTTGTCTATTCATATGCCGCGTCCCAGTTATATATAGTCAGGCGGCGTTTCGATAGCATCATCATCGGCCCGTGTGCTCGACGCCGAACTTAATTATTCATCTCTATTTATTTATTTAATTGATGATTCATTAAATAATTAGGTATCTATTTGTCTATTCATATGCCGCGTCCCAGTTATATATAGTCAGGCGGCGTTTCGATAGCATCATCATCGGCCCGTGTGCTCGACGCCGAACTTAACTATTAATTTCTATTTATTTATTTAATTGATGATCCATTAATTAATTAGGTATTTATTTGTCTATTCATATGCCGCGTCCCAGTTATATATAGTCAGGCGGCGTTTCGATAGCATCATCATCGGCCCGTGTGCTCGACGCCGAACTTAATTATTCATCTCTATTTATTTATTTAATTGATGATTCATTAATTAATTAGGTATTTATTTGTCTATTCATATGCCGCGTCCCAGTTATATATAGTCAGGCGGCGTTTCGATAGCATCATCATCATCACCATCACCAGCAGTGTCCCAGTTATATATTGTCAGGAGACGTTTCAATAGTACCATCATCATCATCTTCATTAGCGGTGTTCCAGTCATATATAGTCAGGAGGCGTTCCGATAGTATCATCACCATCATTAGCAGTGTCCCAGTTGTATATCGTCAGGAGACGTTTCAATAGTATCATCATCATCATCTTCATTAGCGGTGTTCCAGTCACATATCGTCAGGAGGTGTTTCAATAGTATTATCATCATCATCTTCATTAGCGGTGTTCCAGTCATATATAGTCAGGAGGCGTTCCGATAATATCATCATCATCATTAGCAGTGTCCCAGTTGTATATCGTCAGGAGACGTTTCAATAGTATCATCATCATCATCTTCATTAGCGGTGTTCCAGTCACATATAGTCAGGAGGCGTTCTGATAGTATCATCATCATCACTAGCGGTGTTCCAGATATATATCGTCGGGAGGCGTTGCGATAGTATCATCATCATCATCGTCATCACTAGCGGTGGTTCAGCTTTATATCGTCAGGAGGCGTTTCGATAGTATCATCAACATCATTAGCAGTGTCCCAGTTATATATTGTCAGGAGACGTTTCAATAGCGTCATCATCATCACCATCATTAGCAGCGTCCCAGTTGTATGTAGTCAGGAGGCGTTTCGATAGTATCATCATCAACATCATCGTTAGCAGCGTCCCAGTTGTATATAGTCAGGAGGCGTTGCGATAGTATCTTCATCAACATCATCGTTAGCAGTGTCCCAGTTACATATAGTCAGGAGGTGTTTCAATAGTATCATCATCATCATCACCACTAGCAGTGTCCCAGTTATATATAGTCAGCGGGCGTTTCGATAGCATCATCATCATCATCATCATTATCAGCTATATATCAGGAGTCGTTTCGATAGTATCATCACCATCATTAGCGGTGTTTCGGCTATATATAGTCAGGAGACGTTACGATAGTATCATCATCATCATCATCATCACTAGCGGTGGTTCAGCTATATATCGTCAGGAGGCGTTTCGATAGCATCATCAACGTCATCATTAGCGGTGTCCCAGTTGTATATCGTCAGGAAACGTTACGATAGTATCATCATCATCATCATCATCATTAGCGGCGGTTCAGCTAAATGTCATCAGGTGACGTTTCGATAGTGACATCATCATCTTCATCAGTGATGGCAGGGTTCCAGTTACACATCAGTCGGAGATAATTAGGCAGATCCCATCATCATCGATGGCAGGATTCTAGCTGTACACCATTTGGAGAAAATACACCGACATCCCTGGCCAGGGGCTAGGCATATCCCTACTGTCCAGATCCACCTTTCCATCTACTAATACGAGGGGTCATGGCCTCGTGAAACCACATGGCAACCAACCATTACAAGTATTTATTTATGTATTGTATATGTAAGTATATGTATGTATATTATATTTTATTAGTATGTATCTATTCGTACGTAGTGTATGAGGGGGCTCTTCACGGGTGGCACAACACCCGTGCGGATGTCTTCCCTCGTCTGGAATGGATTGAACGTATTGATGCATACCAGATTATAATAAGTACTACCTGGGAGGGTGATTGCAGTCACTGTAGTGTCGCGAATGGCCAATGGGCTGTAGTTGCTCACAGGCGAGGGTTGGGGAGCCTAGGAAACTCCCCTTCCCCACTCGCATATTTTTGACTTGACAGGTGGCCCGGGACCATCTTTACAGTAGCTTCAGTATATATACCGTAGTTTAACTTAGTTTAACCTGGAGGAGTTGGAATTCGGGGGGCAAACTGGCTCTGAGCCCGGACGCCAGACACTGACGCGAGGGATGGTGCGGTACTTTGCACAGAAGAGGCCCAACATGAAAAGGCGCATCCAGGCTCAGGTCAACGTATCCGGAACTCGTGTCGGGAGAAGGAAGATGGGATCAGTCACCGATGAGCCTTTGGGTACGGAGGGGCCGAATTTAAAGCAACCACAGTTTCCGCGTACACATACATTTACACATTCCTTCTACAAACCCCTTATCCATTAGAACCCAACGTACCACTAGAGTGAGACATAGGGCCAGATACAGGTAACGGAACTTAGGCCGGCTAGTAAATAAACGTAACAATGTAATTGATATAAAGATAATGCAGAGTAAATATAAAAGATCGTAAGGAATAAGCACAGCGAGATAACGGCGGAAGATAAAATTATTAATCAGCGAGGGCGTCGAAGACGGAATCATCCATAGGAGCGGCTACGAAGGACTCGAGGGCTTTCAGGGGATCTATGTACTCTATATGTGCATGCGCATGTGATAACGGCACGTCACTAACCTTTCCAGTGGATGGCGGTCGATCCCATACAGGTAGGACAATGGGGGATCGAGCGGAGAGGGCATGGAAGCAGAGGATCGCGCACTCTGGAAGCGCAGCTACACCAGATGCAGTGGTTTCAGTCCGTAGGAATGATAGGTAAATAATATAGGGCCACGGAACATAGTATGTTTAGCAATTGCACCGTAGGGCTTAATTGACGTGCTAGGTAGTTTTGTTTGCGTTTTCCATGAACATTCACGAACTTCATACCCCAGTATTTAATTTAAGTTTAGCCTGCGATAGGGTTACCACAAAACCAATTCATCCCCTATAGTTCGAAACAAAAAATTACACAACGTGAACTGGGGAGGTCTTGAATAAAGCGAGGGTGTTTGGAAATACTACGTTAAAAACCGTAGAGCCTTCATCCGACGTAGATAGATAGCTTGTTTGCCTCTAACAAGGCGTAAACTCAGTTAGGAGTAGGATCGAGCTGCAAGGCGAAGAAGAGGAGCCATCACAAGTTTACCTAATATTTTACATAGGTATATGATACACATTATTGAATTTTGATGGATTTTTAAAAAAAAAAATATCTCCCATAAAAGTATAAACTTGTATATGGATCCGTAGAATATTGCAGGTGTGATTGATAGATTACTTTTTTTTTAAATAATATATAATACATAAATCCAAAGAAGGATATCGTCCCTGTATATATAATTAATCCTACGAGACGTTTTAGTACATTCTGAGATAAAAGAATGAAACTGTTTTCAAAAATAATTGCACGGTCTAGATTTATAAAAAATATTTTAAATAATTTCTAGGCAGACTTTCCAGATGAACGGCAATGTTTTTTTTAGTATATCTCCATTATTTATACGAAAAATTGATAAATTGATTCATTCATATAGAATTGACGTATAGAAATATTTAAAGATAAGAATATTTCGTCAATATTTGCAATATTTTAAAATAAGCATGTTGAGGTAAGTATCACAAATCTCATCACTCAGTTGTTCAATGATTTTACGCACTTTTTGAACATTGCATAATGTTGTATAATATTGTATAACGTTGTAATTCGCTGATAGATTTTTTAAATATTTCATTCCTAGGAATTTATAGTGGTGTTGCATGGCTGTTTTACTGCATCTAGGTGTATTGAGGGTTCCAATCATGTGCGCTCTTTTGCTACGTCTATTTTGATCTTGAACTATATTTGTGTTTTTTTTGATTGATAGTTTCTTTGTGTATTTGTTTTTGCTGTCTAAATTTGGGACATAATTGGAATTTGGGACATAATTGGAATGGGAATAGCATAAATTCACAGAATTCATCAGCACTGTAATGATATACGTGTCTTAGATATAACGTTCTTGATTTAAAGTAGTTTTTATATATTAAAGATATTCACCGGCAATCGAAAGTTTCGGGTTCCTAATATTTTCTGTGTTTGATCTAATATAATATAACTAACTAACCATCACGCCGTTTCTCTGCAGGGGTAGGCAAGAGGATTGAACGTCACACTCTTCTATCCTGGCACACCACTTCGGCCACATTCATACATCTATCTTCTCATACAACTTCTACGGTCGTTGCGGCTTTTAACAGGGCCATCCTCAAATACTTGTAGTATCTGATCGTGCCAGGTGACTCCCTCTACTCTTGTTGCCTACAACACTTGCCTCATACCTTTTCTTAACCACCTTTTCCTCGTTCGTACGTTCCACATGACCAAGCCATCTCAGCACTCCTTTCTTTATTCTATTTACCACACAACAGCTAGCATTACATTTCACACAAGCATCTTATTGATCGCATTTCCACCGCATTCAGTCTACTTTCATTCCTCTTTTGCCAATTCCAAGCATTATTATTTTTTTACATATTATTAATAATAAATTAATAATCTTATCGTATAAGTTAAACCTTTTGTTAAAAAAATACTTGGTGCTTAAAGGGGAGTTGGTTGAAATAATAATATTTAACATCCCGCAATGTTTCTAAAACGGAAATATTAACAGGGTGGTCCAAAGTAGTTAAATTGATTGAATCGATGCTTAATTATTTGTTCTTATAACAAAAGCGGTGAACTGTAGTATTTGAGATAATTAATTGAGAGAGAAAAAAATATTACATTTCAAGGAAAATTTCCAATAAAGATAGTGAGAATTCTAATAAAAGATAATTTCTGGCGTGAGTTAAAAAATCTATCTGAGACTAATTAAAATTAAATGATTTACGGGCGACAACCAAATCTTGTCGGCTGCGTCAATAATTGATGGGCTAGTGACTGCATCTTGTCTCCTGATGAGATGCGACTGACTCCTCTGATTGGAGGCTGGATGACTAAAGTGTCCAGTAATAATGAGACGTAAGCTTTCAACAATGAATGTATACAAATACAAGTATCACAGAAACTTTAATTTGCTTACCCCATAGCAAAAAAGCTCTCCGCGCTCTTGCGCCGCGGATAGGTACTTATGCATTATTTCCGGCCAGACGTCACCATACGTACACTCACAAACCTATGTGTCTATTCACTGACCCTCTGACGTACTCACAATTATCATAATAACGAAAATTCAAATAACCGTTTAGTACAAAATGTTTAAAAAAAATAATAATTTTCACTTCTTTGGGCAGAAATGGTTCGATATTATTTGAACACATCATTTAGACTACTAGATAAATTACAATATTGAATAATTTATTAATATCAATAAAAACAAATTAGGTATCTGAATATTCTATATCAGAACCTGTTTTTTTTTTATATTTAAGCCAAATGAGATGATTCAATCAGAAAAATATACAAAAAAAAATAGATTTTTCAAAAAAAAAATGTTTATTAAACACAGAAACAGCTATACCGTTTATGGTACGGTAATCAACTTTGATAACAAAAAGTTTGAGACATGTAATATGTAGTCTTGTGTAAATAATAAATATTTTATTAAATTTTCCGTCATATTACGAGTATTCATCGTACAATGGATAGTATTTTAGGGAAGCTTTGTGCGTCCGTAGAATAAAACAGTATTAACATTTTCATGTGGATGGTTATTTGTCACCGGAGAAAAGCTCCAGAGTAAGTGAAGGTATACAAGTAGAAAAGAAGAAAGCCTGTGGGCATGCAACAGAGTTTCTTTCGAGATGGAAGCGCAGCTGAAGTCTGGCGATTGGCCAGCTGTAAAGATCTGTGATCCTTTTTTATGTGTGAGTTCATAACATAATGTGCCAGCTGAGGCAATTAGGCAAAGTCGCCTACAAGGCTTTAAATGTGACCGCAGTATTTCTCGTACTCAGATTTCTGCTGTCATAGTTAGTTAACCTACTTGTTTTAACTCGCTTATAAATATTGTCATAAAAAAACATTGTTGATTCACATACATATATACATAATGTAATTGTTAAATTGGCTGGATATTAATTGCAACAAAAGTTGGGTCAAATTTTCACAATAAACAAAAATATAATAATATGTTACGTAAACTAGGAAAAGCACTTGCATGACAAACAATAACTAATAGGTACACAATGATGTTTCTAAATTATCGTGAAAAACTTTGTGGATGTTCATCGTAATAGATTTTAAAGAGATTAAAAATAACAACGTTGTTTTCTTCTCACTATAACACTTTATTTAAAAGATTTTAATTATAACGTTTCCGACGCTTAATGATAGAAAACGTTATAATTAAAAATCTTTTAATGAAAGTGTTATAGTGAGAAGTCGATACGTTGAAGCGATATTGAACTCACAACTTTTTATATCTGTACTAACCTAACTACATACAATATTACTGCATAAATTCTTAAAAATGAAAAAGGTATTCATCTTAATTTTATGTGACTGACTACACAGTGACTCTGGACCCCGTTGATGGCTAAGGCCAGTAAAACATAATTTTTTATATTGACTGTTAGTTTCAAAATAAAATAAATTTAAAAAGGGATAATGATAGAAGGCCTCTTTCCATTTAAGAAAAACAATCGAATTAGTATATGTGAGCTATGTGTACGAGGTACATTTTTTTGTAGTGTCGATGTTTATACCCGTAAACACCATCACAACGAAACAATGTGCATCGTATATAAAGCTTAAACGTACCAATTCAACTGTCTTTCTTAAATGAAATTTAATATACAACCTAACTTATCTGATAAACGTATAATAAAATGTAGGTACATTAATCAGATTAAAAAGGATATATTTTTTAAATAATTAGATTTTTTAATGTATCTTTGGATAAAATATTTAGATAGCGAATATTTTCAGAAAATTTCATCTTTCGAATATTTCGAGATATCAATCAATTTCTAATTGATTCATACTTTTAAGTATTCTACTTTTAAGTATTTGTTCACTTATCTGTGCATTTATATTAAAAATTTGTCTCGCAATAGCGTATTTATTTATATTTAATTCGTATATTAAACAGTGGTCTCCAAACTGCCGCAAGGTAGATTCCTGAACATAATATGAACATATGAAATATCAAAACATACGAATGTTTCAATGTAAAATGACAGTGCCGTACAATATTTTGCAATGAACAAGTAACATAATACAGATATTGAATATCCCGGTGTTTCATAGGTATGCGCTGCAATTCTCGTGAACATTTAATGTTGAGGATAGTGAAATTCTTTTCTTGTGAGAAATATTTCGCTTCTTTGACATGAAAGGTTAGAATGACTGCGTTCTTTACACTTGCGTATATGTTAATAGTACGGGTTGGGTACAAATATTAGATAACATAATTGCGCTTAACACATAAATGCACTTTCTTGTTGCACTCGCCTAGGTTCACTGTCTCGTCAGGTGCAGTGCTCGTACGCACCCATGCTCACAAGTAGGAAAATATCCTCTCGATTGCTTGCTAGCCTATATCCCAGGCTACTCTGCTGAGTTATATGTAGGCAGATCCTACGTGAGTCACTGACTCTTCATCATTACTGAGCTAGCTGCTGGCTCCTTTGTGGAGATCCTCCAGATCCCCCAAATGCTCGAAATCCCCAGAAAGATTCTCTGCGTTGCAAAGTAGTGCTAAAAAATATCAACCTGGAAACAATTAATAGGACCGATAAGAAAGATTTTGCTCCTTGTACAGTAAGTAAGCGGTGGGTTCCATTCACTGTCCTGAATTCTTCTTCATGTGCCCTGTCGGGTCCCCCCGACGTCGGCGATCATCTGGGAAAAAGTTTCTCTGTCCAGGGCTGTGCGGAACAGCGCTTTCACGCTTCCAATCCCGGTCCACTCAGAGAACGCGTCCCCGGGTGGCGGATAGGGGAATACTTTCCAGATATGGATGCTAGGAGTGAAATACAATAGCTCGCGCGGACCAACAAGGTCGGAGAAGGTCATTCCGTTAAGAAACCCCCTTTGAAAGCTTCTCTGATCAGAGGCGAGGTTCCAACTGTGCTATACATTCAGGTCGGAATATATAGAAGAGATGGCGGCGGTTGAACTCTGAAAGAGTCAACGGTGGCGCTCCTACTTTCCAAGAAAGTAACGGCCTAAGGGTAGGTAACCCCGACAGAAAATTCCACCGAAGAAGGCAACAGGAAACTTCGGTTAACAATTCCCAGGAAATAATTATGAAGAAAATGATTCATAATTACATAATAATGCTCAGAGAAGTTCATTAACTTTAGTAAATAATAGAAAGTTTTTTTTATATAATAATTTATATTTTTTTTATATAATTTTTTTTTTTAAATAGAGATGAGAACACGGAATTCGTGTCACATCAATATTCTTACTATTTTCAAATTAAGCTAAACGCTTGTGCTATGAAAATAGGACTAACTTGCTTGTCTGGAGTGAGATTCGAACCTGCGACCTGTGATGAATCACCTGTTTCTATAGATTTTTTTTATTTTTATTATTTTTATTTTGAACTCTAAGATGATTTAAATGCTACGCGGGAAAAATTGAGCTAAGCCCACCTGGCAGAGTATTGGAGCTACAAAAATTTGGGAATGATGAAACGCTAGTATTGGGAGGGAGTTAGTAGCGATTGATCGGATATAGATTACGGGCAGTTACTAATCAATTCTTATAAATCATATTAATCTTGTGGTTAAGCCGTGTTTGGTACAAATGGTTGACGATCGATGCGGTCCGAGCGGTCCACATGTGCTTCCCATTAAAAAATGCTGAACATGGTTTTCAGAGATTTAGGTCGCGGTTATTGCAGTTTAAGCCATTAAAAAACCGATTAACGTCTACTCTAAGGTGACGATGATATTGACAGTTCCACGAGGTTCCTGAATTATTGACTTTTTTGCTAGGGTTTTGAAACCGTTTAAACGTCATTAATCGCCTTCTTAAGTGGATTGCCGCGCAAGAGAGATAGCAGAATATGAGCAAAGGCAAGGAAGGCAGGTCTAATCGGGGGATCGCGAGAGGAAAACGCCCATAAATAATTTATAGGAATTGGCCGTGAAGCACGGATAAAACGTACACGTTGTACCAGAGGGGTGACCTTAACTGAGCGGATAATGATTCATTTTCGTTTCGCGGGAGTCGAATAACGTAGGCGGGTAGAAAAGTTAACTATAATTCTATTATATTTATCTGTAGACTAACGCTCTTCAGGCTTTTACAACAGATAGGTAATTGTGCAATGACGGTATATATAGTTAGGAAAGAGATAACGATAACGTGTAAGCATATTAATGGCACGACAAGAAAATGATATACTCAAATATAGATACAATATATTAACTATGTAATCACTACAAACCTGTCCGACGTTAGCGTAGTTTCAACAGGACGGGTAACGTGTATACGATTGGCTATTCTAGCTCAGATTTCGCCGGGTTTGGTAGTAATAAACACAAAACATAATTGGAACAAGTGTATCTAGATAAGAATATTGTAAATAAAATAATATGAATTTGCGGCCCATATACACATGAAATAAAAGGATAAAGCGTATGGGGATCTTATAGATGGATGGATAAATGAAACAAATATATATAGGAGTAAATGCAAGTAAAAAGCAAGCATATAAGTACCAAAAACGTAGGAGAACATAGTGTGATAGAAATTCGAAGACGGGAGGAACAATAATGTGAAGTGGAACGGATATAGCAAGAGCATGTAACAATGATAAACGTACAAATACAGACAACTACTTGAGACCGATTCGACAGATACTAGCAATCTTTCAACACACTTCTAAGAACATGGTGAGCGGTATATAGTTATCAGCGGAGGCGTCCAGTGCCTTGGCAATGAATGAGCACTGAATTAATCCGACGCCTTGCCTGCGGCACTGGAGGTTTATTTACTTATTTGTTTTATTTGTTTTCATTTATTGGGTTTCTTAAAGCCATATAATTAATCAATCTTTGAAGAAAAGACAATAATTGATGCACAGAGTTTTGGGCCAATTACGCGAAAACACATACATACAATCGATAAAAGAATAATAAAAACATGTCCAATAGTGGGTTGTGTGAGTGTGTATCTGTGTGTTTATTTATTTGTTTATTTATTTTGTTTTGGGGAAAAAATTAAAAGCAAAACGATCTTAAAAATCTTCCACTGAATTTAAAAATTTAATTTAACTTACATTAATAGTTTATGGTGTTATAGCGAATAGTACTCTTCCAGTATTATATTGTTCGAGAATATTCACTGTCTATGTAACATAGTTATTTTGTGGATCAATCTTACTGCCAATAAAAATAATAATAAATGGTTACAAATTATGATTAAATTCCGCAACGGAGGGAGCTAATACGTCCCTGTGCGCGGAGAGTCGCGGCCAAAAGACAGGATTCATTGGATGATTCACGAGAAAAGATCGCCCAAAATTAATTTAAAATTAGGTATAGTACCTGTGGATGATTGTTATATCTAGGTATGCAGTGTGCACGTGGTGAATATATGGAAATTGATCCCATGATATAGCGGCCAAGAATCGTTAAATTTCCGATAAAGACGAGTGAAAATACGAGGGAACGGGACATGATAATGGTAGATAATGAAGAAACATCAACTATGATTAGGGGAGTACCCGATAGATTGTGGTTACGGTTGATCAAACGACAATATGGACTGAACTTAGAAATTAAATATTAAAAATTAATTATCGCGCTTGTGAAGCGAGTTCAAACCGTCTGAAGCCACCAAGTCCGTCCCAAAACGGGCACCGGAACGGAGACAGAGACGGCAACAGGAGGTGGGATCAACTGACATATCCGAGTGGAGATATGGTTTTTTTTTGCCAAATTGAATCTTAGGAACAAAGATTTAGGTTTCAAGGGGAGTAGAATATTGAAAATCCTGGAAACACACGACTTAGGACCTTTTCCTGCTAGGGGGGGTTTAAAATGTCAAGACACAGCAGAAATCGGGGAGTTGGTGAACGTCTACGAGAGCGCAAAATCCGCGTCGGTTTTTTTTTTGAGTGATAGAACCGTGAGTGATTGTTATCGTCACCGAGTGATAGTGTCCCAGTGTGAAAATTATAGTTTAACTTCAAGTGAAAGTTGTGTACGGGTAATTATACTCTTCGACATTGCTCACGATAAAAGAAAAGGGGGGGTACGGGTTTGATTTTATTTTATAAAGGGTAATTAATTTGGCATATTAGAACTTCGGAAATTACTGCGCTTTATTAAGTTGATTAGTCCGGCATATATAGAACTGATATTTGCAGATCTCCGGAAACTAGCTGTGCGTTATAAAGATACCTAGTTTATGCTAAACACGCGGGAAATTGTTAATAAATCTTGTAAAAATACCTATCTTATGCTAAATACGCGAGGTCCTGTTAAAAGGGTTTTAACTCAGAGTACGGGTTTGATTTTATTTTATAAAGGTAATTAATCTGGCATATCGGAACTTCGGAAATCACTATGTTCTATAAAGTTAATTATTTTTGTCGTCTTACTAGGTTCACAGAATAATATTCGCAGAATTTCAGGAAACGGTAGAGTTCAAATTTAGTTAAATTTTCGTTTTACTAAGTATATTATTGGCGGATCTCTGGAAACTAGCTGTGCGTTATAAAGATACCTATTTTATGCTAAACACGCGGGAAGTTGTTAAAAGATAAGGGAGTTGTTACTAACAGATTCGATTTTAAATAAGTCTTATAAAATACCTATCTTTGCTAAATACGCGAGGTCTCATTTTAATTTTTACATTTGTAAGGCATACAATATTTCGTTATATGAAATGTTTCGATTAGACCGGGTTTATTTTAGTTATCGAAAGAATATTTAGTTTCTTTTAATTTTTTTTTTGTTTATGTTTAATAGTAAGAGTCCGTTAAAATTATAGCGAATAAATTCTGGGATTAAAAATACGTCGAATAAATTCTGGGATTAAAAATACGTCTAGTGAAAAATATATAGCTGATCTCGCG
>JADDOH010006683.1:0-16330 GCA_016648135.1 Agrypnia vestita | reverse complement strand
ACTCAATTACATAACATGTCACTGGGGAAAATGTTACAGCAGAACCTCGTTAAGGCTGCACATTTGTTTTCCAAGTGTCAAATTCCATGTACTGTGTCATGAGATTATGATCTTTCAAGACGAGAATGAGATGTCAACTAAACCCAATATCGAATAAAGTGCTGACACTAAAATATGTACATGGAAACACCAGAGAGCAACTATTTTACATACTCCTAAAGAGTTTCTGCGGCCTTTTGAGACTTCTGACGAAACACGTATCCACGGCTATACGCCAGACAATAATGAACTGTTAAAACAGTGAGCATGAGCTTTACCTGGCGAACCTGATCCAAAAGATCCACCGGCTGGAAAAGTCAAAGCTATCTATTTTTGAGATTTGCGAGGCATCATCTTCATCGACTATTCAGAAAAGAGAAGCGCAATCACGGGGCAGTGCTATATTTATTATTATTATATTATAACAGTATATATTTACTGGGCTGATGAATCGCTCGAGAGATAACGGCGAAGAAAAATTTATCTTTCACCATAAGAACCCACCAGCCTACTTGTCCGCAGCTGCCATAGCAAAACTGCTCTGAGTTTATTAATTGAAGCCACACCCACCCTACTCTCCAGGCTATTTCTTTTTATTTTCAAAGATGAAAAATGTCTTGGCGGAAAGTGTTGGACGTCAAACAAGAAAGTTATAAAGAAAACAGAGACCTTTTTGCTATATTTTTTGTATTCCTTAAGAATGTTGGAATATCGGTGGACTAAATGTATCGAGCTAAAACGAGACTAATTGAGAAATAAATAATTAAAATGTTTCTTTATCTGTGGCGGGTACATATCATACGGCCCTCGTTCTTTAGTAGGTATAATAGGAGTGTTACGCTAATAATCTTTATGTTATTTTCTTTACATATTGTTAATTTTTATGTTTTAATTTATTCAACCATGTATTTCTTTAATCCCAGGAAACTGCACTGATCTATTTATTAGAAAACTGTTTATACATATTAAATAATAAACTCTACGGTATGTTTCCTTATACAAATAAAAAAATAATTTACTTGTGGGCACCACACACCTACTGAGTATCCACCATATTCCACCCGCCGTATAATACTAAAACAAGTTCTAGAGGTGGGAATGCGCAGTATAAGGTCGCACGGGAAGTGCTGGCACGCTCTGTAACTAGAAAATGAAGTCTTGAAAACCCAACTAATTCGATGAATGGCTACACATTTTAAAGATTTCCTTCATGGGACCTTGGTAATTCTTTAATCTATAGAGAATTTAGTCATTTAAATAGAAAATACATAAATCTGCAACAAATAGATATCAGGTAACTATCCGGCGAATACCGGATATTCATTCAATTGCGAAAATTAAAAAAAAAATTGCCAGTAAATTGATAAAGGAAGATACTTGCAGGCAAATAAAAACCACATAATCATAGAAAAATTGTTATTATTTATTTAATCAACAAAATGGTTAGTATTCAAAATTAACCAATGGCAAATAAAGATAGATGAACACTAATTTCTCTGCATTTTGAGGGGATAAGCGATTGCGTTTGCTTTTATAAACAAGACTGGCTTCAGAATATTTAGAATAGTCTCGCTCTATGCGCTGCTACAAGGAGCTGAAAGGTAAATTCTGGCAAACTTCGTCACATTTGGATACTGTTTTGAATTAGTTGACCACCAAATATAATGGTCGCGACTACGATTGATTCGAACTGTCTTCAAATAATAGTCAATCTTGCTTGCAATTATATATGTTCTTGATACTGACTATTATTTTCATTTGCCACTTTGTTGAAACAATCCCGAAATGTATTGTGAGCTTCATGAGTGACAGTTGATCCGTTGATCAGTGACAGTTTCGTCACTTATCTAAGTTATCGTCCTAGAAAAATTGCAGTCCAGCATATACATTCTGATATAAAAAAGATTAGCTCTCGTCTCATGATCCAAAGCTCGTGGGTTCGAATCTCACTCCAGACCATCAAGTTAGTCTTATTTTCATAGCACAAGCGTTTAGCTTAGTTTGAAAATAGTAAGAATATTGATGTAACACGTATTCCGTGTTCGCATCTCTATTTTTATTAAAAAAAAAAGTATAATAAAAACTCACATTTTCAAAAAAAATAATGCTGAAAAATGCAAAAATGCATTTGCAGCGAATGTCCAACCTTAATTCGAAATTCAAGGGACCCAAAAAAGCATTTCGAATTATGCGTAAACCCGTTAATTTAAAATTCAAGGTATTAAAAAAAAAATTACGAAATTCGCAAAAATCACAAAAAAAAAACATTAATTTTATGAAAAACCTACGTGTTTTTGCTTATTTCAAGAAATTATTTTGAATATAGAATATTCATTATGCTAGTACAAAGATTGCGACATCTCTATTATTAATGTGTCCGATATTGACATATTTATTGTTCTCACTTGCGAAAAAAATCTATAATTATTTTTTCATCATCAATTTTAACATTGGTTTCTGCCTTTTTTCCGACTTCCGACCCACACAGAACAGTACAATTGTCCATAAATATGTAAAATAATAAGATAAGTTGGTAATGATTTCTTCCAAATGCATAAAATTAAACATTTTAAGAATACACTGTTACAAAGAGGAATTTAATAAAGTGAAAAACAATTTTAAACACGTACAAGTATGAGGAATTACCAAAAACTAAAACTATGTCTACTTACTATACTTAAATACTAACCATTTTTTATCAGGGATTTTAAGAATGTTGAAAGGCATTGAGTGACACTTAATAGCAGTGAGGAGTCCTTGGGACTCGCTGGTGAAGAAGAGATGAAACGAGAAAATGTACTGGCCCAGGGAAGAGCGTCAACCCCAGACATGCCTTGCCCGCTATCACAAGCAAGTAACAAATATCTGAAAGAATACTAAAGTTGTATTAAAAATTGGCATTAGTGCAATTTTATAATAGAGATTATACAATTTGATGTAAAAATGCCAGAAATAAAAATACTAATTATTAAAAATTGTATGTTGAAATAATGTATGTGTTGATGAATATCAAATTTGCCTAAGTCAGGTTTTTAATTTGAACTAAAGTATTTTTGATATAAAATATTTGGACATAGAATGCGACCACTATAAATTGGCGTGCGAGGGAGGGCGTCCCTGTCGCGTAACAGAAGTTGCCAGGATGTAAATTTATTACACAATACATAATGTACAGAATGTCCGGTGACCGGTGTCGTAGCCTTTAACAGAAATTTGGTCGGGCAGCATTAAAGAAACCAAGCAATAATGGCGGCCGTTCTATCTGTCAAACTGTCAGACGGTAATATCGGTCCATTATTTGCTTTTTCAGCTTCGCAAAACTTTAATACTTCATTGGCAATTGTTCTTGCACCATCCCGGACTGTTTAGGATGTTTTGGACATAATAATTCAGTGTATATTGGTAATCAAGATGTCACAGCTCCCGAGCAAATACAAAATTATACTGAATGACAGGGCAAGGGGTAACCGCCGGGTGCGGGCGGGGCGGGTTTTAGTTCCAAATTCGCCGCACGCCAATTTACGTTGGTCAAGCAATAGTTGTGTATGAAAAATCATGCACATGTATCAGATTAGAAATCAGTTTCAACATACCCATTGAGAATGTCCAATGCTTTACTGACTGCTTTGTGCGAAGTGGCATTCTGAATTTGATAAAGAGCAGAGACACAGCCCTGCACCGGGCAGCTGCCTTTAAGGATACTAAGGTCCGAACTGGTTATCATAAGGCTAGAACTAAAATCTTCCTTGCTCGTATTTGATGGTTCTGGTACATACGGCCATCTGGTAATTTTATCGACTCCTCCGTACCACTCGTAACACCAATAAATACGCAAGTAGTTACTGATCCACGGATCACTCAGCAACAATTCTGTGGTAAAAAAAATGTAAATTAAATAATTTGGACAGAAATTTAAAATAAATATGTTAAATTACTTCCTATATCCGTAAAAAAAAAATATTGACTTACCACTTTTTTTCTGTTTCCTGTGAGGACTGGACTGACTATAAGAATTGCACTTAAATGGTAAGTTACTTCTCTTGACTATGCAGTGCGGTAGAGATAATTCACTGGAAATATTATCATCGGTATCTTTTACAGCGCACAAATTGATTGTGACTTGTGAGAATGCCAGTAAACATAACAATTGTGATACAGTTATAGAGAATCTTTCTTCATTAGGGAATAGACACAAAGCTGAAATATTACAATTATAAAAATTTTAAGAAATTCAATAAAATAACATAACAATGTTTACAGTTAATTAAATAACTCACTGTCTAAAATGCATTATGGCATTTATACATAATCAATATAACTTAATTAATGGTCAGGTTCTAATCGATTAACTTGGATGTAAAGCTTCATTTTGCTTTTCCTTGCTCTATCTTTTGGTTGACATCTTGTGCTATGGGGTATCAGCACAATTTTATTTTGCTTTGATGGAAGATGAGAAGTTTTATAATTTGTGCGTGGCGTGCAATCTATCAACACAGTGAATGCTTACTGATTGAATATAGGCAAAACGCACTATAAATTAAGGAATACTTTAACGGCCATTCACTTGGTGCTAGAAGTAGATGGCGCAATACATTTAATAATATTAAGTGTCTCTTTTTTGCCGATGATGATGAGATGCGGAAATTTTAAGATTTTTACAGAGGGACTAGTATTGGTAGGCGTATAATAATGGTTGTAAATATGAGCAGTTGTTAAATGAGGAGTGGCTGTATAACTTATGTAGCCTGACTTCAATATCGCATACTTTAGGCTTAATCAAATTTTTGATTAAGTCCAAAGTGAAATAAAAATAAAATATTTTATGCGTAGTAAAAAATTGTTGTTTTTACCTCTCAATACATTTAATACAATGTCATGTTGTTGAGATGCCCATTGTCGAATACTCGCATTACTGTAACACAGGCTGTTCAGTATTAAGGCACAACTCATGGCCGACTCAGGAAAACATGTATATTCAAATGTGGTCAAGGAAGCTCTGGAAAGTTGTTTAAGTATGCATTATTATTTGCGTTAAAATGTTTTATGAATACACAATCATTGATAGGAAAATTCAAATGAATTTAAATATCCATTGAAACATAGAAAGAGAATATTCCCGATACAATGTTTTTAATAGAATTAATCTCTGGCAAAACTAACTGTCCATATCTACTGGAAAAGATTAGCATCAGGATCCTTAAGTATTCAATACAACAGTCGCATTTTTTTTCAATTCCGAAATATCATACGAGATTGCAGAGGAATACCTTAATTTTACGAGCAAGTAGGTCTTGTAACGAGCTAGTGAACCGCTCATGTATTGGTATATTCAATTTGAGTTCAAATACTATTAAGAATGCGATGTTTGGGAGAGTGTTGCTTTAAAACTATTGGTATTTATTATTATGTACTTATTATTTTTCATATTTGGTTTCTCACTTTTTTATTTATTGGTTATTTTTTCTTTCTCACTGTTAACTAGCTTAGCGTTTTAGGAAATGAAATTATATTGTTACAGGAGTCATTCGTAATTGAGTTCCAGTCAAAATAATTCAAGATTATGTTGTGTTATTAAAATTGTGAACTTGTGAATACTCTATATTAATAAATAAAAAATTTCTTCTTAATCATTTATTATTCTGTAATTTTTCAGTTCACTCATTATAATCAATCCTGTAAACAACTGTTAAAATGTATGATGCGATACGATGAAAATATAATATGTCAGTATAACCAATATTGTACATATATATACTGTGTCGGACAAGAAAGGCGGCCCTTAAACGGGCCTTTTTTCCAATCTCCATGTGTTGGCCCTGATAAACATTTTTGTGTCGGAAAAGAAAAAACCGGCGGCCCCTAAAAGGCCTTTTTTGCCAATTTCCATATGTTGGTCCTGATAAACATTTTTAGAAGAAAAAGTGATTTTTTATATTTTGATTTTTGTTTTGATATGTACGTAGAATTGATATTTACATTTTTAATCACATGAATTGGAGCGTGAGCGCGCAGATAGGCAAGAATAAATAAAACCCTTTGGGTATGCCTAGCGTGCTCGACGCATTTTTTATTGAAAATAACCAAAGTTATTTAATTTTTCTTGAATGTATGTTTTTTAAAGTTTATTTTTGAAATCACTTGTGTTCAGTATAAAACAAAGACTGTTTTTATAGGGGTGGATTACTGATCACTTCTGCTGAATCTTCAAATGAAAGAGTGTTTATGGTCCAGGCCGGTGGTGGGGGCACAATTTTACCCCCTCCATATTTATTTTAATATAAATTCAATACCCTCTGGCGACATCGGTACCGTGCCGAAGTCGCCATTTTATTAAACACAATTCAATACCCTTTGGCGATATCGGTACCATGTCGAAGTCGCCATTTTTATACATAAATTATAAAAATATAACAAAAGTACAAATCTGTTTGTAATGGCGGTTTAATAATCCTGGGCGTGCGGGCCCTGATGATTTTATTGAATAAATTACGTGGAGCAGGATTCCAGAATTCAGCTCTGCTCCTGCGTTCACCTCCAGATCTACTTGCGACTTTCTCTTCTTCTCTACTCGACTCCTGCTTCAACCATTGGACCGCTCTAAGATTCTCAGCAAATTTTTATACGATCTCGCTTTCGTCTGAGAATCTGCGATATCGGTTCCATCAGGTTGACCTTGCAAAAATAGGGTGGTGGAATCACCCCCTATTTTTGCGCGTTCCCATTGGGAACATGTACGGTGTATGTAAAAAGCTGTTGTATCTTTAGATGTGCTTTTGTTAAGGCAGGGCACATTCACTGCAAATGCACATCGGCATTTTACATGAAAATATTGGTTTTTATTATTCATTTATATCAGAATGTATATGATAGACTGCAATTTATTTAGGGCGATAACTTAGATAGAACCTTTGTTTTTATATAAAAGGAATAAACTGAACATTATTTACAATAATTAAGAAAATATAAGCATTAATCGACAGGCTGCGGCCAAAAAAATCAGTTTTAGTGTTCTAGGGAAAACAAAGTTTTAATGAATATTTATATGTACGCATAATATGTTTTTTATACATATAAATTTTACTTAATTATCTAGAATCTGTACAAAAATAATTAGAAAACCTTCAATATTAATAATGTTATAGATTTTTAAAAATGCTAGAAACTTTTTCATTTTTTACTGATTTTAAAACGCTTTTTATTTGTAAAGAGATGATTTTAAACATTATATTGTATTTATATCCGTAGTTTGAGTCTTCATTCACTATTAAGGCGGCACAGCCGATTCACAAACATGCATAGCTGTCAAATTACATCGATAGATCATATCCTTTCAAGCTGTGCGCGACATGTCATCTGAGCACAAATCGAGTGAAAATTACACGTTTGTTACATATTTATGGTACATACGTTGCTAAAACAGTAAGGTCTGATAGAAAGAGATGGTCGTATATTCTTTGCTTTCGTCCGCGTCAGGTATCCCCACAGAAGTACCTCACGTATCAAAATATTTACTTATTTAACTTCAGACAAATGATCTTATATTATTTGAGTCGACTTATTATTTTTCGTAAATAATTTAAGAATCATAGTAATAATTCTGAACTCCTTTTTAAATCAATGCATATCGTAATCTGACAATACAAAACAATCACCTAGCCCCACGTGCGTACTGCGTATATCAAAATGTATTATTTTATCTATTGACAAATTCCCGTATTTTATTTTCGTCCAATAATTACTTACTGAATAGAATTTAAAAAACATATTAATAATTCTGAAATACTTTTCATATCATAATGAATACCTTTAATATTAAACAAGAAATAAATATATGGGAGACGCGAACGCGCATGCGCACGGCGCGTACAGTATGTATCTTGATACCTCAAATGATCTGGAACAATTGTTGAATTAGGATAATACCGAAACTGACATGTGACGCAAGTTCAAAGTTTAAAAAGGATGAAACCGTTCGAAAATCCATATAAAACCTTAATATATGGGAGATATCAATTGCTTTTGAGCGTATTATATAATAATAATTCATATAAATGTCAAATTTGGCGTAAAAGTACAAGGAATAGTGAAATAAATGACGAGGAATATTCGGCTACATAAACACGACTGACCCCTGCCGTGGCCAGACGGCATCTAACATGGATTCTGACGTTGATGATGTCGTTTTTCATATTTTAGAATTTTTATTTTAAAATAATAATTAACGTGTTTTTTATAAAAAATTTAGCTTTTTAATAGTGAATGAAGACTCAAAGTGCGAATATAGATACAATATATCGTTTAAAATCATCTTTTTATATGAATAAACAACGTTTGAAAATGACCAAAAAACTTAAATATTTAAGCATGTTTCAAAAATTATATCTTTTTTAATATTGAATATTTCTTAATTTCCTATGTACGGATTCTAGATAATTAAGTAAACTTTATACGTATAAAAAAACATATTATGCTTAGGTAGAAATTTTAAACGAACCACTCTACGCCCGGGAACATTAAAAAGGTTTTATTTGCCGCGGCCTGTGGATTAATGTCTATATTTTTCTTAATTATTGTAAATAATGTTTAGTATATTTTTTTTATATAAGAATAAAGGTTCTATCTAAGTTATCGCCCTAAAAAAATTGCAATCTATCATATACATTCTGATATAAATGAATAATAAAAACCCACATTTTCGTAAAAAAACGCCGAAATATGCATTTGCAGTGAATGTACCGCCTTAAAAAGCTACACTTTTTATTTAAAACACATTAATTATTATTTTAAAATAAAAATTCTAAAGTACGAAAAATGACATTGTCATAAACCAGTCACTATGTTTAGTCCAGCTTCAAAAATTCAAGATTCAATATGAGTCAAAATACAGACTGTATGTGCTGCGCACATGCGCGTTGGCGTCTATAATGTAATTGTTTTTCGTTTAACAGGTTCGCTGCCTCTATGCACAATATAACTGATCCTAGGTGCCAAATATATATATATATATTTTTTTAGTTTTTAAATAGGTATACTTACAAGAATAATATATCATTGCAAGTTTTTTTTTTCAGTGGAAATGTAAAAAAAAACAAAAAAAATCACGACTTGGCGGCACCACGGATGAAAATCACTTAGCAGGTGCCGGCGATTTCGTCCGTTTAGTCGCACTCTTTTTACTCTTTTTATTTTGATAAAAAAAGCAAACAAAAATAGACAATTTTTTTTTTTGTCTTTCGTACAAATAATTACTAAAATACAAGTAGCAAATCAAATAAAATAAAATAAAGAAAGTGATATACATCTCATGAATAAAGAAAAAATATTTATAAAATTTGATGGTACTCATGCACAAACCAGGTTTATCTGTGCAATCAATACAGTGGTGTCTTGTTTGCCTTCTTCCTCTTCCTTTTTTCGTGCATAATCTCTTGCGCTTTATCCTTTCAGAAGTAAGTTTATCGGGACATTTATTGGATAATAGCTGTATTCTATGAGAGGTGGTAGGCTGACGTGTAACAGGTTGTGATGGTGACGGAAGTAGTGTTTGGATTATAGACAGTATGAAGTCGTAGAGTGGTATTTTTTTTTTACCAGAATATCTATTGAGTCTATCTATGAGTTCATCAAAAGTATCTGAAGTGTGTGAATGAACACTTTCTTATACCATAGTTTTTCGTTCACATGGATAATAAGCCATTAGCTGGTCCTGTCGATCTATTCCAGCCGCCGGCACCCAGTGCAAGACGCCGAATGGCTCCGACCGGAGTTGCCGGCAGCGAACCTGTTAATATTACGGTATATATTATGATTTTAAAAGTGTTTCAGAATTATTAATATGTTTTTAAAATTCTATACAGTAAATAATAATTCGACGTAAATAAAATATGAAAATTTGTAAATAAATAAAATATGGCGTAATTATTTTATGATTGTCATATTACGATATGTATTGATTTAAAAAGGATTTTGGCCTGGGTATTCCGCTGGCGTTCGAAATCGAAGAATATATGACCATCTCTTTCTATCAAAACCTTACTGTTTTAGCAACATATACTTAACCACTCGAGTGCCACCATAGAGGCGGCATGAATGGTTTGCCATATCACTCGAATGCCGCCGCTATGGCGGTATTATTTCTCAATATTTTTAATATATGGAGTTTTTTAGTTTTCAATATAATTTAACCAGAATCATATAAGTACAATTAAATAGCAATAAGTTTTATCGAGAAATGAGTAATAACATACCAAAAAACTTTCGAGTGCACAGGGCTAAATATGTGACGAAAGTGTAATTTTTATTAGATTTACGCTCAGATGGCATCTCGCGCACGGCTTGAAAGCGCATGATCTATCGACGTAATTTGACAGATTCGATAGTTTGTTAAACGGATGTCCAGCCTTAAGTATTGTGTGGACATATTTTTTTTATAGAGTTTAAATCTGAATTTTTCGCGTTTATTTGTTTTTAGTCAACCGTTTGTGTATGATAATGCAAATTATGACATAAAGTTATCTGAGAACATCAAAATTTTACACGCTTTTGTAAAATTTCCTCCAGCGTAAAACAGGAATACCATACCTTAAGTAATGCATTATTATTTTACATCCATCATTGCTGAGAAAGGTTTCGTGAAGAGTGGGCTGCTGCAACATCACAGCGAGCTGTGCAAGAGCTGATCTTCGGAAAGATGGATCCATATCTGGTGTATCCCCAGCACCATCATCCGCCAGCATCTGCCCTCCAGTAGTGGAAAACTTGCTGACCTTCAGCAATGACATTACTTGCAGCAAGGATCCTTTCTGTTAGAATTATACATTTTTCACATTTGTACATACAGCAGATACATTCACGTGTATTCATAAACTTGATTAATTGCTTTTAATTGGGTGTATGTAGATGGTACAAGGGACCATAAATAAATAACTTGATATGCACCTAAAACTTCCAAAATATTAAAAAGTTGTACTACCTACGACTGATTCTGAAACATATTCAATTAATATTCTGGTCAAAAGAGCAGTGTCTCTTGTCCTGAGGTTAAATAGCTCAGAAATCATACAGTGTTGTACAAGGGTTTTCTGTCGATAAAAATGTACATTCTTCCAGTAACAAAGGATAATCATGAAACGAGTAATCAATAATAATGTACCTCATAAAATGATGGATCCCCATGTTTGATAATGTTAAAGTTATTGGGAGATATTGATCTAACCATAGAACAAATGATATCTGGACGTATGCAGTCATGCTTCGGCAATAAGTTGTCAGAACCTGCAAGAAAAATATAATGTTTTTAGTACTCAGTTCTTTTGAGCTACTTTATAAAGATTTATGTATAATACTATGAAGCTCTTCATTATTGTCCAAACAAACTAAAGATTGTGAGAACATTATTATAGCTTGAGAACATCCAAAAATTTTTTTTAAATGTTTTGAATGCAATGAGTAGCTTGTTGGTCTTGTGGACTCTCGCCTCGTGAAACAAAGGTTGCGGATTCGAATCTCACTCTAGACCAGCAAACTAGTCCTATTTTCGTAGCACAAGCGTTTAGCTTAATTTGAAAATAGTAAGAACATTGATGCAACATGTATTCCGTGTTCGCATCTCTATTTAAAAAAAAAATTACCGAGGATTACTAATTTAAAGTACATTGAATTTGAGATTTTATATGAAATATAGCTCTATCCCTTCCAAACTCGCATTTCCAAATCACTATTAAAAGCAAAGGCAGCACAACATCCACTTCAACCAATCATCCCCCGAGGACGTGTGCCACGTGCCAAAATGGCCATTCATACTAAATTGATGTTGATTTTAGACTTCAAAGCAAAGACAGCAATATCCAACTATGTAAATAGCAAAAGCAGCAATGCCCATTATTTTGTGGCAATCATGACTATATCCATATTTAAATTTTTAATATTTATTTATACACATGTACATATTATAAAAGGTTTTTATTTATGTTTTTTTTATTTATCTTAGAAACACCTCGGTGGGAAATTATTGCCCTTGCTTTTATACTCCTCATAAAAGGTGTATATTATATGAGAAATAAATTTAATTTAAAATTTATGAAACAATAAAATTTCTACTAACCATCTTGTAAATTGAGGAATTTTGTGAGATTGAGTGATCCTTCCATTTGAGCTGTGAAACATCTGGTGAAAAGTAACCTCACATTTCCCATTATCATATCTATTTTTGGGATTAACATGCACTGACCAATCTTTAAATCCAGTGTTTTAATGACTGACTGACCTACATTAAATTAGTAAAGCAAAATTTTATATGAATGAATATTCAAAAAACAACAAATATGTAAAAAGTTAATGAGTAAGTTTTCACCGGGGCTGTGGAGTAAGTGTCCTTGATTTCTGCTTAAATAATTATGGCTAAGAAAGTCAGAGTTATCAGAAATCAGCCGACACAAACACTTTTTTTTTTTAAATTATGTTCTATTTTAATTGTTCAATAATGTATCACGGGTACTTTCTAAATTAATTAATGTTTCTATATGCATATTTTGAATACAGATATATTTCATTAAAATGACGCAAACTAAATTATTTAATTAATCAATAAATTACCAAACCTACAATGTTTTTAAAATGAAGAAAATTGCTTCATTTTGTGGGCTTTTTATAGCTAAATGGACTTATGAGATAATTTTTTTTAAAATAATATTACACAGTAAACGATTATCCTAAGCTTATTAAAATTATTGCAAAATCTGTCAGTTTGTTTACTTACAGTTGATGTTTTAAAAAACATTGTTTATAAAATATTTTTTTTTACTTAGTTGACAACTTTTTAACTTGAATAAATTTAAAAAATAAATGTTATTATTTTAAGATAAATAAAAAAAAACTTATTCATAGTTTCAGATTTCAGCTATTTACTGCGTGTTGTGCTTAAATACATAAATAAATAGCTGAAATCAGGCTTATCAACTGAGATCTTGATTTCTTTTGTGTTTGACTATTGAAGTAAAAAAGTTGTCGACCATGTAAACAAGGTTGAAAAAAAAACATGAAAAATAAAATGTTTTATAAAGTATTTTAAAAAAAAAGTGAGTAAATAAACTGACAGATTTTGCAATAATTTTAAGATTATCGTTAATTTTGCAATATTATTGAAAAAAAACATCTCACGAATCCATTCAGTTATAAAAGGTCCATATAGTGGAGCAATTTTAATCTTCATTTTTAAAACATCGTAGGTTTGGTAATTTATTAAATAATTCAGTTTGTGTCATTTTAACAAGATATCCTTATTTAAAATATATTGAACCTGATGAATAAATTTTAATACGATATATCTTTCCATACAAAAATGTGATAAAAAATGAATGTGACAATAATGTGATAAAAACGAATACAAGAGAACATATGAGAAAAAGTGGTGAAATTTGCTCACTTTGCTAGAAGACTGCCTTAAGGTACAGATACACATGCTTCTTTAGTGGCATGCTAATGAGCATGCCACTAATAAGCATGCCCTAACAACTTTGTACACACTTGCTCATTACTGGCATGCTTATTAGTGGCATGCTCATAAATAAGCATGCCCAAAGCTAACAATCAAACACATATGCTTATTAGTGGCATGCTCTTGTCATAGAATAGAGACGCTCTTGTTCAAAATGGAAACTTTGCAAACTGAAATAGAAAATTCAAGTGAACCAATAAATCAAAAAAGTTCCCGAGTTTCCGTCTGCACATTTTTGATTTTAGTTTGCCTATTAATAAAGTTTCGTAAACATTATTTCTCACTATATTATTTTTACACAACGGTGACCGAGTATTCCATAGACATTCGTGATTCCTATAATAAGTCACGAAAAGTAATGTTTTATCATCTCCCCAACGCGCCATATTTGTTTCATCTGTCGCGGACTGAGAAGATCGCATTGATAATACTAGCCGCGAAGCCCGCGAATGACATAAGCATGCTCATAAATAAGCAAGTCTGTTCACACATGCTCCAAAGATACCCCTTCTCTATGGTATTGTAGTTTTCCAGAAGATACAGATTATTCATTTGGCACAAACGTTATTGGTGAAAAGTAACGACCAACGCAATCAATCTGCGCGCTCAATACGTACGAAAATATGTACGTAATAATTTGTATCCAAAGTGCGACCGGTCTAACACATAAATATGATACACTTTCACACACACACACATATTTCAAATAAATGCAACATAATTAATTTATTTTTGTTAATAAATCACTGTTAGTATTCAATTGAATCATAAACCAACAAAAACCGACAAATATCGCTAAACATATTGTACACATTTGTGTATACGTGTACAAATAAATCGAAAATCGAAAAAAATAAATCGTATTTCCCGCACACTTTGTGCGTGGCCTTGAGGAAGGAATATTTAAATTTCGATTTTGCAACACCCAGTTTGTGGCGCCATCTACAACTTTCCTATATGATTTTGATGGCAGAAAAGCTTATATTTTGATTGTTGATTTTAAGTTATAATCGGCAATGTTTTTGAGTTGAAAATAGATTGACAGGTCACCACGGGATATCTCTATTGGGAAAAAATCTCATTTTTCAAATTTGATACGCGGCCGTCGAGAAATCATTAGTTATGTTCCCGTTGGACGTATCCAACGTGGCCTTTGGAGACAGTCGCGCTCCGTCGCATATATCCAACATGGCCCCAGGTTCATTAAACAAGATTTTCAACTATAATCCAAGTTCATACAATTGGTCCTTAGCTGCATGCATATGCAGTTTAGCTGATCAGTGCTACATCTAAGATATGTATGTGAAGAGTGTTTTTTCTTTGTCTTTGGTCAGACTAAAGGCTGTAAGACTCCACAGCCCTAGTATTCACGATAAATTTTTAAATATTATAAATTACAATACCAAAAGCGTCATCATAAGCAGCGTGTGCAGTCAAGTAAGGCAAAGCTGGTATGATGGCTTCCAACAACTTTTCCCAACCTTTATCAGACATGAGAAGTTTTCCTTTAAGCAATAGTTGAACTATACCCTTTGCAAAACCATGAATCTACAAAACAGAAAATTGTTGGTAAAGTCTGACAGTTCAAATGAAAAATGAAGACAGTATTGATTGAATGAAACTCAATGTACATACTTCTCTCGATTCAGATTCCAGACCTTGGCTGCAAATTTCAATCAGTATTGAAGAATGCAATAAAAAATTCAATGACGCTTCATCACGAATAGCACTTGAATCCTTCGTTTGAATAATGCCACCGATGACTTTAACAATTACTTCGTGCATTGCTGAATAAATGGCTTCTTGGACCCATTCTAAATGATGAGCCATTAACGTTAGCATAATGAACCTGACATCGTTCATAACACTAGAGGTCAAGTTCCATTTTAACATTTTTAAACAGAAGACATCTATTACATAATTGAAGAAATTAGCGTTCCTGTGAAATTCTAATGCAGGCAATGAATCCCGGAAGATTTTAATAATTTTAGATGACAGACACAATTCATCATAATTTTGCAATAAATTGACAGAGATGCTCATAGCATGACATACTTTTTCAGCATCTAAATACATTGAAAATTTCTTTTGATCTTGAAAACTTCCGATTTCAAAAACCTGGAAACAAAATGATTAAATTAAATTCCCCATTCCGCCATTCTAAATTTTATGAACAAGTTGATTCAAATTTAAATGAGCTTAAATAAGAGGACAGCTTTGTGTCTTTCTTCAGAGGTAAATTTAAAAGAAAACTGATGCACTGCATCCCTGCAACGTGTCAATTTCCATTGAATTAAAAATTAGGTGGACATGTGACCTTTTTGTTCTGAAGGTACTATATGCTCAGTCATTAGCCCATCCACTAAGAGAGTTTCATTACAGATATGTGCTTTCTCTGTGTGCAAATTTTGTTAATGGATCCACTAACTTACATGCGCTCAAAAAATAAAAATAAAATAAAAAATTTTATTTACACTGATTCTACCACCTCATCAAGTTGTCATCGAGGGCTCCTGTACAAAATTAGAAAAACCTTCCATTTGAGAGAACATACCGCAACCAAACCCCTCAATGTCCTGTGAAGTTCAGGATACAGTAGTAGGCAAGAAACATCAGCTAGTGAATCATATAAACAGGTTGTGAAAGTTGATGGCACAAGTGTTGTATTGCTGCACCACTTTGCTAGGGCTGTTGCAAAAGACAATAGACGCAAATAAGTAATCCTGTATGACGGGTCAGCCATCTCACATGTTGTAAATGATAGTCTGAAAGAAGGGTTTTTTTATAGAACCATTG
>JADDOH010006682.1:0-17055 GCA_016648135.1 Agrypnia vestita | reverse complement strand
ATGAGATAGAGCACATTATTGATATCAATTCATGGTAACAATTAAGTTTTTATAAGAAAACTATTGAAAATAAATGCTACATAATTTTGTATTTCTGCACGATTCTAAGAAACAATTTTGTTCTAACACTAAGGAAAGGTAATACATGCAATTAAGAGGATAGCTATACAATTTGTTGCAAATGAAATAGAGACAAAATTATTAATATTAATTCTTGGAAACAATTAAGTTCGACACTAATGATATTCTAAAAATGCGGGAATTCCCACATCACAATCCCTCCCAAAGAATAAATAAAAAATTAATTATAATGATAAGAATATTTGACATAATAATATTCAATAAATTATCTATTGTCAAGTATGTTCTCTTTACAATAAATAAATGTACAGGTAGACTTTATTTGATCTATGCACAAACAAATTTTAAAGTTTTTGGTAACATACACCAAATGCACAGTGCTATATTGTGCATCATCCTCATTTGATTTGCTAAAACATCAGCTGCTTTAGGATCATGGAACAGTGTCAAGTATTCATGACGAAATCTTCTGGGAATTATGCCATTTTCACATAGTTTACGCAGGTCATTATATTTTGCTTTTGATATTTTAAATCTTTCTTTGTACAGTTGTACCAGTAAAGAATTGATTACTGAAGAACTTCGGTGGAATCTAATAATATTTTCTGTGTCAATAATATCTATCTATCAAAACAGCCATATTTTTTTAATTTTAGTTCAATATTAGGACAGTTTTGTTTAAATGACGCACTTCTAAGCTCGTTAAATTTTATTTTATGCTTTGCCGGCAAGTAAGACAGTGAAAAGGATTTCCAACCACGTCATGTGTCATCAGTGTTATTTGTTATATGTCTGTTATACAGGGAGCTGGTCCACCATACTTTACAGGCAGATTCCTGAATAAATTATGAGTCATGAAAATGTTCAAATTATGAACAATAAATAGTGTTTTAATATCAATAGTTAAAGATCAATGACTTTCAAAACGATGATGAAAATTGCATTTTTTTCAATATCTATGACTTATCTTCTGTTAAACGTAGGACTATCATTAGACAGTATAGGTAGTGTGACAAATATCAAAAATTTATTAGCTTTAATACAAGTCAAATAAAATGTTTAAAACCCTGCACAAATTTGAAAAATACTTTTTTGCAAGGATTTTATCATTTTATTTGAATTATATTAATGATTATGATTTTTTAATATTCAATATAATTTCATTTTATTTTTTTACACAATTCAGAAATATTGAAAAATAAATGCAAACTTTGGAGACATTTATTTCATTCAATAAGTATGTTTAATATCATTGTTCATAATTACATAAAATACTACCCTCAAATAAAAAATAAGGTAAGAATCTCTGCTATTGCAGTTTAATTGTTCTTAGGATCATAATAAGTTAAAATTAAGAATAAGTTAAACAAAACTAAAATATCAACAGTCTCTAATGAATATACATAAATTATTAATACCTCTGTATATAAGGTATTAATAATTTAATGTATAAAATAAATACATTTTCCAAAAAGAACCGTAAAGAAAACTGACAAAAATGCTGAATGAATTGAATATATTTAGAATAATTATTCTTAAACAAAGCGGAGTTATTAAATGTACAAAGTCAAAATAATATATAATAAACAAGAAAAATTTATAAATATAAAAATGGTAAATAAAGCATTATTTTTTTATTATCACTGTACAACATTATTCCAGACTTGTCGACCCCATCTTGGTAAGCTTTTTATATGTGCATTAAACGGAAGATTTTTTACTAAAACTGAAAACTGCAACATCACCTGAAATCAAAATAATTAAAATATTGTAACATTATATAGAAAGTCTTCAGTTTTCCATTAAATGAATAAAATAAATCAAAAGTTACCATTAGTTGTGCTGCCATTGCAACATTTCACATATGCATATATTGTGTAGAACTACACATGAGTATACAATTTGTCCAGCAACGGTCCGACTGTAATGCAGAATTGAATGCTTCAGAATGCACCGAAATGTTGACTTAAAAAGTTCGCTTCACAACATTTCTGATTTTGTTGTGTGCTTTTGTATACCTAGATTCGGTGTATTCTTTCCTGGATTTTATGAAAGCATAAGAAGCCAGGACTCTGATGGATACCCACAATCACCTGAAAGTTCAACAATATTTTATGTTATAAATTGCATAAGGCTATTGGAAAACTATGAAAAATCAAACATTTATAAGCATTAATAAAATAATGTAGGTATGCTTAACCAAATAATTTTCAATGTGGCAATTGATCCGCATATATTATAATGAATATGTTAGTAAGATATGAGAAACACAAATTTGCTACGCACTTTTATGAACGGAGATTATTTTGACACTTCTTAATTACGCATTGCAGTACTTTCAGAGAGTATTTCTCAACTCACGTGTGATTCGAAGCAAGTTTTGCAACTCATCCAAATGTTTGTTTTACTATTAACGCAATGGAGTGGGATTTTTTACTCAATGTTCGATAGATTTTTAGATACTCCACTATATGAAAATCTAACCTCATTTTTTCAAAATTCGTCCAGAGCGGATTTTGTAATTATACGGCTCAAATACACTGTATTAAAAGATGATATAAGAAAAATTGTTTCTTACAAACGTATTAATTTCTTCATCCACAGCGTCCGGATGAAATATCATGGCTAAACATGTCCGCGTTACGGCCACAGAATATAGACCAGTTACGGCGTATTCAAATCTTCCCATTAGGGATGGGCGTTGAATGAACGGACTAGTTGAAATCAACCGTTGACGTTGCATCGACGCGTCGACCGTTTACGTTTATCGCATGGACTAGTTGAATTCGTAGACGGTGGACAGCGGACGCCGTGGTCGGTGGACGATTCGAGATTAACGCAATGCAAAGCAACGAGCGAGAGCAAGACAAAACGTCTTCGTTCATTTCTCTCTCATCTCTTGCTGTCGACTTGTAGATGCCATAGACGTCATAGACGGCTGGACGGGTAATTTCATTTCAACTCTAAAGTACACTGCCATAGAGTGCAGATCTGTGTACACGAACTATGACTAGAGATTTGAAATTTGAATACATGCGTAGGGCTTAATAAGCTATTATCTATTATTTTTTTACTTGATTTTTTGTGATGTCACGTGCGACGATTCGGTGAATTCCCAATTTTACGCTATATAAAATAAAACAATTCTGTTTAATTATTTTATTTTTTATTGAACTATTATTAATTAACAGGCCGGCTAGATATTTTTCTAAAATCAATATTTTATTCGATCGATCTCGACTTCTTATATCTACCTGAAAAGGGATGCTAAAATTTAATTATTGTGTTATTTCCTTACTTTTCAGCTTAAGCATATAAATGATATAACTTGTAGGGAATAAAATTTTCTATTCCTAACTATGGTCCTTATTCAGGAGTCCAACATTAATTATTATATATGTAATATAATAATCTTGAATTTAGGTTTAATTAATTTTTATTAAAAATTCCCTTTTTTTCAAATTTATAGATAAAAAAATAAATCTATTATAATTTTGTTTACACCACTTTTTATTGGTTTTTTACATGTTTCGGGAACAATGTTCCTTTTCTCAGATTGAGCCTTAAACTAAAGTTGACAAATAATACAGATATGTTTATTTATTAATAATGTCACCACAAAGTGAAAGCCTGACTTTGAAAGATGTATTCTTCAATAAATTTCTATGTAAAGTATTTTTAAATTATGTATTTATTTAAAAATTTATAGATAATAAATAAATGTAAAGTATTTTTTACCGCACCTCATAACTGGTGCCTTTATTACGCAAAATCATTGTTTCCTTCCATTTTATTTACTCACATTTTAATGCTTATACCCAATACTTTCACTGCTTATATATGTAGTTTATATTTATATTTTACTGCTAACACCTGATATTGCTGTGTATACCTACTTCTTTCTTTGTTATATATAGAAAGAAGTATATAAAACAATATGTAAAAGCCTATAATGTGCGTAAACAAATAAATAATAAAATATTTCTTTTTACATATAAGCACAAGTAGCGGTTTTACTTTCCCCGAAACTATATTCCATCGAACTTCTTTAAATTTTAAAAATTAACGTCATAAAAATAGCCAACGGTTGAGCCGTCGAGAAGCGTCGCGTTGAACCGTAAATAGTTGACCATCGTCCCGATGTTTAGATAGAATGTCCGCGACGTCCGCGTAACGAAGTTGACGCGTCAACTAGTTGACGAATTCAACTAGTTGATCGTCTCGTCGATGGATGGACGTGGACGGTCTCGTTTCGTCGACGGTAAATACGTCGACGACCCATCCCTACTTCCCATCTTGACATTTGACAGATAACAATTTACATCTTTCTCCCTCCCTCTATATCTATCTCATGTAGAAACTTACAGAAACAAACACCGACGTAAAGCTATGTCTCGTTTATTTTTTATTTTTATTATCGTCTATTAAGTGTTGGGATAAAGATCTAGACATTGCTATTTTCAGAATACGGATGTATATCGATTGGGGCGCCCTCGTCCATTCTCCAGATAAGTTGGATCCTCCCTCCTCCATTCTTCAGATAAGTTGTACGGACTGTAAACACTTGTGCTATGAAAATAGAACTAAGGCCCGGTTGTTTCAAATTCGATCAAAGTAAGCGTAGAGTTTAAACTGAAATTTTACGTTCTCCACCAATCAGACGATCCGTTTTCGTAAAAATCTATGCTTTTATCGACCGCTTACTTTGATCGAGCTTGAAACAACCGGGCCTTAGGGCCGGTTGTTTCAAGTTCGATCGAACCGGCCCTGACCCACTAACCTTACGGTGTCCTGAAATAAAGTTCGAACCACCAATCACCGGATTACTGGGCGAGGGTCATAACCACCACACCAACAAGCCACTCGACTGGAAACATAATTCGTTATAGAAACATGTTTATAATCCAAATCACACACATGTCAAAGCGAATTTCTCCAAAAGAAATAATAAAAATTCGTGATTCGTTCCAAATCAAAAATATTCATACAAAAAATACCTTTCCATTATTCAATTTTAATTTGTGTAGAATGACTTTCACGGTCACTAAAGGAATCACTGCTATCTAAAATATTTTTATTTTTGTGTGACTAGAACCTATTCAATGATGCTTTTGCCTTATTTTGGGGATTTCATAGAAATATAACAATGCATTGTCATTACCCGGATTCATCATTAGCACTGATACCTAGACCCTTATACGGATGTTACTTTTCTAAAAATTTTTACTCCATTATCCACAGCTTCCTATTCTCTTTTGAAATGAAGTATTTTACCCCAGATAAAGATATTCTTTTCAACTTTGGTGTTGCTCCGGATGCAGATCCATCAGTTCTTCGGTGGTTGGCTATGGAGCATGTTCCTCCATCGCGTAACACTTGGCAAACAAAGTCTATCCTCATACTCATGCGAGGCCTAATTTGTTTATCAAGTAAAAATTGGAGTAATACAAGGGTTTACTGTACCTGTACTTAAATATTCTACATTACATACGCACCCGTTGAGCAAAATTCTTTACATATATTTTAATAATTTTATTTAAAAAAAATAAAATAGAAATGTGAACACAGAAAACATGTCACATCAATATTCTTACTATTTTCAAACTAAGCTAAATGCTTGTGCTATGAAAATAGGACTAACGTGCTGGTCTGGAGTAAGATTCGAACCCGCAACCTTTGGATAACGAGGCGAGAGTCCTAACCACAAGAATAACAACCTACTCAAACCAACAAAATCAACAAGCTAAACAAATAACACCGCACACAGCCGATTCACCGAAGAATAATGGAGCC
The DNA here is from genome assembly GCA_016648135.1 of Agrypnia vestita. Classification (NCBI taxonomy): domain Eukaryota; kingdom Metazoa; phylum Arthropoda; class Insecta; order Trichoptera; family Phryganeidae; genus Agrypnia; species Agrypnia vestita. The sequence goes on along the minus strand of JADDOH010006682.1, from coordinate 11,181 downwards.
ATTCATTCACTTACAACCGACTCAGCGATAACGAACAAAAGGAAAATAATGAATTCTTTTCATTCATGCGTACCAAGCAGTTGTAAAAAATACCGATCGTGCGTAGTGAAGGCGACTGTCAGCTACACACACAAGGAAGGAACGGATTGACAGCTGGAGAAACCAACACCGCTGCCATCATCGTCTTCGACCACCACCATGGTCACGTAGAGCACCCGCCTACGGCAGCTACCCTACTGGAGGGGGCTGCTGTGGTGGCCCAAGACACACACACACGCCTGTGTAATGAGGTACCGCATACGCTGACAACGAAAACGGCGGGCCGTCGCCCTCAATACAAAGGCCGAGGCAAGAACGTTGAAGATAGCAAACAGGCGACAAAGTAAGCCGGACCAATGACCGAGTACAAAGGCAATGTATAGCAGGGGGCACGGAGAGCGAGGAAACTCGCCTTGCTGATCTAAACTAAATATCTACACGCGCGGCCGAGTAAAGACGAAATCATAACAACCCCGAGCCTTTGTTCTGGATCACTATATAAATCGGCGCCTGCAGAGCCGAGTATCTCACTGCCCGGTGTCATTCTTACGGCGAAGTGCTCCCCGATCGAAGCCTCACTTCTCGGGAAGCTACCTATCGAGCGGAAGCTCTCGTCATCTATCGATTCATTATTGTGTATCTATAATTATTGCACTTGAAACATTTGTCAACATTTATACTTCAAATAAATTCTGTCGAACCATCGCGACTTTTACATCATCAACAACAGCAGAGATCTCCGACTCTACAAACGGAATGGTGGCCTTTGAGTTCAACTCTATCCAAAACCGGGGGACTCATTCACCTCCATAAAGTAAAGAAAAAACATGGAAGTTATGGCGTTGTCGGATTGTAGGCCAAAAGAGAAGGCGTACAGTTTGTTGTAATGCTTTTCATTGACATTCAGATAACACACATCAGCATACTCAAGTAGGGATTGCGTAATTATTATTTTACAGTGAATCGGGAGATTGTTCATAGGTATGCTTAGGAGGTGAACACTGTAATTTTTTTTTTGCTGACGTGAAAAATGTTCAATTCAAATCTGCACAATTAAGACGCCTAGATTTCTCACAACTTTAGCATAGGATATGCACTGATTGTTGTATATACCAAGCTCAAGACCAGGCCAGGACACACACGATGATTATATCTACATTTGCTAAATAGGTCTAACACGGAAGTTCTCACCCGATCAAAGAAAATTATTAATCCATCTTTACAAAATTTGAATTTTTCCAATATTCAATTCGCATTGTTCATTTATTTATAGAAAAAAAAAAATTCTCGGTCAAACGGTTGTGAAATTCTGTTCGAGGAGAAATACTTTTTTTTGGCGCTTATCATTTAGAAATAATTGTAATGTTTGATAATAAATTTTTAAAAAATAAACAGTAATATCGTTTATCGTTTAGAAATAATATTAACGGAATTACTTAAAGTACTAAACAACGTTAAATTAACTGACGCCGAAATTAGAATATATAAAATGAAACTAGAAGATAATCATGCCGAAGATTTAGGACTTCCATCAACGTCTAACGAGTGCACGGACGCAACTCCTCCTCCTGCTGCGCCTTCTCCTCCCGCAACTCCTTCTCCTGCTGCGCCTTCTCCTCCCGCAGCTTCGTCGTCTTCGTCCGCAAGCGTCCGTGCAAAATAAAAAATTTATGTTGATGTAGTCAAATAGCCTTGTCAAATATTTGAGATTCGCTGTGATCATGCGAAGAATACAATAAATTGAATACAAAATGAAATGAAAACGAAAACAATAATAACGACTTCACGAAAACTAATAGTTTTTAACATTTTCTCTTCTTTTTCGGTATAGTCAAACACACTTTTTCCGATTGTTTACAACAGCGATTCCTCTTAAATCTGCCAGTCCGTTTGTCTCTACACCGCCGGGTTTTAAAAGTAGGACTTCTTCGCCGTCGTCTCCTTCTTCTGCTTCGCCTTCTCCTCCCGCAACTCCTCCTCCTGCTGCGCCTTCTCCTCCCGCAACTCCTTCTCCTGTTGCGCCTTCTCCTCCCGCAGCTTCGTCGTCTTCGTCCGCAAGCGTCCGTGCACTCGTTAGACGTTGATGGAAGTCCTAAATCTTCGGCATGATTATCTTCTAGTTTCATTTTATATATTCTAATTTCGGCGTCAGTTAATTTAACGTTGTTTAGTACTTTAAGTAATTCCGTTAATATTATTTCTAAACGATAAACGATATTACTGTTTATTTATTTTTAATTTATTATCAAACATTACAATTATTTCTAAATGATAAGCGCCAAAAATAGTATTTCTCCTCGAACAGAATTTCACAACCGTTTGACCGAGACAATTTTTTTTTTCAATAAATAAATGAACAATGCGAATCGAATATTGGAAAAATTCAAATTTTGTAAAGATGGATTAATAATTTTCTTTGATCGGGTGAGAACTTCCGTGTTAGACCTATTTAGCAAATGTAGATATAATAAGATATAATCATCGTGTGTGTCCTGGCCTGGTTTTGAGCTTGGTCTATACAACAATCAGTTCATATCCTATACTAAAGTTGTGAAAAATCTAGGCGTCCTAATTGATGCAGATTTTTTATGACATGGACATATTTCACATGTCAGCAAAATTTTTTTTACAGTATTCACCTCCTAAGCATACCTATGAACAATCTCCCGACTCACTGTAAAATAATAATTACGCAATCCCTACTTGAGTATGCTGATGTGTGTTATTTGAATGTCAATGAAAAGCATTAAACAAACTGTACGCCTTCTCTATTGGCCTACAATCCGACAACGCCATAACTTCCATGTTTTATCTTTACTTCATAATGTCCTTATCGATCTCACTCGCCTCAGTACTTACCTGAAACCTAGATTCAACTTTCTATCAAATCATGGTCTTCCACTCTGTTTAGCTGGCAGTAGGTACTTTACAATCCATTCCCATTCATAATACTGCATTCTTCAGCTCCTGATTCGAACTGCTTTTTCCACTCATTAAACAACCCGTTTTCGTAGTAAATCTATGCTTTATAATATTGTATTAAACACCATAATTTATTTTTTAAATCTGTGTTTGCACCAGTTTGCACCTACTGTTTAATAACATTCATATTTTCGTGGTTAATCTTTCATTTTAATTCTGTTGGAAGTAATGTTTTATTTTGGAGACACAATATAGGTAGGTTCACAATCTTTAAAATGTTTACATCAATAAATATTTTTAATTATAACTAATACACATTTAAAAATGTTCGTAGGTTTTCAAGGTTCTTCAGAATCTTCTGGTTTAAGTTTTCTGGGATATTCTGCCGTATTTCTACGACTACTCTGGCAATCGTTATGGGAGCGAGAGAGATAGAGAGAGAGATTCAGGGGCATGACGCCTTTTCGTTACGTGACGATTTCTACCAGTCGACTCCTACCGCAAAGTTCCAAAAAATCAAAGGTAATGAGGTCAATTTCCTATATAACTTCTTCTTCCAGTACCTACCTGTCCGGTTAGCGGACGTTAGCGATTATAATCTTGCTGACAGCAGCTCCAGCAACTCCAAATAGCCGTGGATTTCCCTAACCATTTGCCTTAGGATTTTCAGCCAGCATGTCTTCCAGGACCTGTTTTAGGTACCTACTCTCAATTTTCCCTTGAATTATGAAATGAGGAATCCGGCGCATCTCTGATGTCTCATGATAAAAATATGGTCCAAAATAGTATACGAGTAATTTCCTCATGTCTCGCTTCTCATACCTCGACATCTCATGATAAAAATATGGCCAAAAATACGAGTAATTTCCGGGTTTTAATTATTTGAAGGATTTCTTTTTCCTTTCTCATCCGGATCATTTTGTTATTACTAACGAGCAAAATGATATTTCTTATGCAGAAGATAAATGCTGTGATTTTGTTTTAGATTGGTTTTCTTGATGATATATTTAGATAAGTTTTAAAGAATTTTCTAATACAAGAATCAATATAGTTTCGTATTTTTAACCCAATACAACTGAACGTAACGAAATATTTTCTAGTCCCAGAGCGCACGATCCACTGCTGTCTCCTCAGTCTTCATTCATGTCATTGTGGAATAATTAGACCCCATTACGGCGTTCTTGGGTAGTTCTTAAAGTAATCATTTGTCCCCCAAATACTATAAAGGTACAGATACACATGCTTCTTTAGTGGCATGCTAATGAGCATGCCACTAATAAGCATGCCTTAATAACTGTACACACTTGCTCATTACTGGCATGCTTATTAGTGGCATGCTCATAAATAAGCAGGCCCAAAGCTAACAATCAAACACACATGCTTATTAGTGGCATGCTCTTGCCATAGAATAGAGACGCTCTTGTTCAAAATGGAAACTTTGCAATCTGAAATAGAAAATTCAAGTGAACCAATAAATCAAAAAAGTTTCCGAGTTTCCATCCGCACATTTTTGATTTTAGTTTATATAATTTTTATTGTAAGATTTGAATCATTCATGCCTATTAATAAAGTTTCGAAAACATTATTTCTCACTATATTATTTTTACACAACGGTGACCGACTACTCCACAGACATTCGTGATTCCTATAATAAGTCACGAAAAGTAATGTTTTATCATCTCCCCAACGCGCCATATTTGTTTCATCTGTCGCGGACTGAGAAGATCGCATTGATAATACTAGCCGCGAAGCCCGCGAATGACATAAGCATGCTCATAAATAAGCAAGTCTGTTCACACATGCTCCAAGGATACCCCTTCTCTATGGTGAATGACAGTGGCATGCTTATAAATCAACCGGCGCACGGAGGAGTACGCCTATATAGTCCGTCCAACTTATCTGGAGAATAAAGGAGGGCGTCCCAATCGTTGTGGTACTGCCCATAGTGTAAAAATTATCTCATTTGTAGGGAATTTTATGCAAATTCGTTTTTTCTTAAACAAGTTATTAAGCAGTATATAATACAGTATATAAAAAAACAAAAAATGTAAACTAACGTACAAATAAATTTATCAAAATATACATTCGTAAAATACACAACGTCACAAAATGGCGTTTTTTCAAAATCAAAGAAAAATACCATTTTCAGGAAAAAAAAAAACAAACAATAATAATTCTTTTAGGCTGGCGCCACATTACGCAGATCTTCCGCCGCGTTTTTTCCGTTGCGCCAAATCGGCAAAGCAAATAGATCGACCGATCATCCGCGTAGTGTGTTTAATAAGCGCATATTGTATGGAAAGAAATGTAGCGATGTTCCACGACAGAAGAGACGCGGCGGAAGATCCGCGAAGTGTGGCGCCGGTTTTATTCGGTGTCTCATACCTAATGATCATGATCACCATGTTTAACTCAGTAACACCTAAGGATATCAATCGGTTTAGGGCCGTTGTATCAACTTGGTTTATAGTAATCTTTCGTTCAAAGCATAGATATTTTGCATTTTCCACCGATCAAACAACTTGCTCTCGTAAAAATCTATGCTTTAAATGAACCATTGCTATAAAGTAAGTTGATGCAACCAGTCTTTAATGTGCATAAATAAAAAAGTTTATTTTTGAAAAAAGATGTTTATACAAATGAACTCGTTAGTGAATTTTGTAATAAAAAGTATAAATAATAAAAATTCTATGTAAAAAATTATCGAATAAAATATGTTCTAAAACTTTTCTCATCTTACGGCTTCTAATTAAATTTTTCCACTTATCCTTGCTCTTTTTTTCCGGGTGTAGATATTTTAATGCCCATTTCATTTACCTTCTTTAACTATTTTGTAAATTGGCGATTCAGAAATACCTGAAGAAATTGTATAATAGTAAATAAAAAACTAAGTATGGGAAAATCATTATAATTGCATGGCAGCATTAACCTGAAGTGGCGGCAATAAGTCTGTGAACAAAATCAAACGGTATAATTGGGGCTTTTAGACGTTGTTCCTCTTCAAAAAACGTGTGCATTTTCAAGATTATTTCCCGAACACCGCTTTTAATGGTTTTTGGCATGGTGACAATCTAAAATGTTCTTAAAAAACTATCGAAACAGTCGTGAACCTCTCTGTAAACAAAGTCTGTCAAAGGTCTGTCAGCTGTAGATAATCCAATATGGCGTCGTTAGTTCCAAATTTGGCCATTCTTCAGATAAGTTAGACGGACTATACAAGGCATTGGCCAAAACTCCATTATAGTCCGTCCAACTTATCTGGAGAATAAAGGAGGGCGTCCCAATCGTTGTGGTACTGCCCATAGTGTAAAAATTATCTAATTTGTAGGGAATTTTATGCAAATTCGTTTTTTCTTAAACAAGTTATTAAGCAGTATACGACGCGATAAAAAACAAAAAATGTAAACTAACGTACAAATAAATTTATCAAAATATACATTCGTAAAATACACAACGTCACAAAATGGCGTTTTTTCAAAATCAAAGAAAAATACTATTTTCAGGAAAAAAAAACAAACAATAATAATTCTTTTAGGCCGGCGCCACATTACGCAGATCTTCCGCCGCGTTTTTTTCCGTTGCGCCAAATCGGCAAAGCAAATAGATCGACCGATCATCCGCGTAGTGTGTTTAATAAGCGCATATTGTATGGAAAGAAATGCAGCGATGTTCCACGACAGAAGAGACGTGGCGGAAGATCCGCGCAGTGTGGCGCCGGTTTTATTCGGTGTCTCATACCTAATGATCATGACCACCATGTTTAACTCAGTAACACCTAAGGATATCAATCGGTTTAGGGCCGTTGTATCAACTTGGTTTATAGTAATCTTTCGTTCAAAGCATAGATATTTTGCATTTTCCACCGATCAAACCACTCGCTCTCGTAAAAATCTATACTTTAAATGAACTCTTGCTATAAAGTAAGTTGATGCAACCAGTCTTTAATGGGCATAAATAAAAAAGTTTATTTAAAAAAAAAGATGTTTATACAAATGAACTCGTTAATGAATTATGTAATAAAAAGTATAAATAATAAAAATTCTATGTAAAAAATTATCGAATAAAATATGTTCTAAAACTTTTCTCATCTTACGGCTTCTAATTCAATTTTTCCACTTATCCTTGTTCTTTTTTTTCCGGGTGTAGATATTTTAATGCCCATTTCCACGGCCACTTTACCTTCTTTAACTATTTTGTAAATTGCCGATTCAGAAATACCTGAAGAAATTGTATAATAGTAAATAAAAAACTAAGTATGGGAAAATCATTATAATTGCATGGCAGCATTAACCTGAAGTGGCGGCAATAAGTCTGTGAACAAAATCAAACGGTATAATTGGGGCTTTTAGACGTTGTTCCTCTTCAAAAAACTTGTGCATTTTCAAGATTATTTCCCGAACACCGCTTTTAATGGTTTTTGGCATGGTGACAATCTAAAATGTTCTTAAAAAACTATCGAAACAGTCGTGAACCTCTCCGTAAACAAAGTCTGTCAAAGGTCTGTCAGCTGTAGATAATCCAATATGGCGTCGTTAGTTCCAAATTTGGCCATTCTTCAGATAAGTTAGACGGACTATAACAAAGTTCGTTAAAAACAATACTGGGTGCATTTTTCTAAAATTTGAATAGCCATTAAGTCCCACAGCGGCCATTTTGTTAACATTCGTACGGGTTCCTCGCCACGTGGCACGTAAGCAGTCGAGACCCAGTCGTCATCTGATCTGCACGTCTTTGTTCTCAGCGCTTTCGTTTACAATACAATTATATTTGGTGATTTGAGGTATTTTTACGCAGTATTTTTAAATTATATTCATGGAAGTGAAAAAGGGAGGAATGTATTATAATAAAACATATTTGTAATTTGTAATAAGTATGTACATTATCGTTTTTTAAAATATTATTTATAGTGCATAAATATTCGTATTTTTTTTCATTAAAAAAATAATCAATAGAGTTTAAGTTGGTCTGTCGAACCTTGTCGAGCATTATTTTTCTAACCATTATTAATTTTAAGGTTTCCTTTAAATATTTTCAAATAGAAACCGTGCCCCAACTTGCCCCATTTTATTTAAATGTCGTTATTAAAAGTTCTTTAAATATCACAAAAAATAGCATATTTGAAAAAAAAAATTTTTTCCCAGAATTTTCAAGTATGATTAATGAGATGACTAGAATGACATTATATGAACTTATGCAACGTTGTTCAGATACAAATTTGGAAGAAAAATTCAAATTCATGGATGACAAACTGTTTGATATCACTGATTGCACAGATAGTGAACGATATTTGTTAAGTGGTGTCTTACGACATTTTAAATCTGAATTTAGACAAAAATGGATTGCCACTAAAAGAACGAAAGGACGTTTTTGGAAGAAAAATGCGCTATGGTTTAAGGGCTCTATAAAATTAGCCAATTGTAGTACTAAAAACGGGTCGACCAACAAAATAATTCAAAGAATTAAGTGATTGAAGCAAGCGGCGTAAAACAAAAGATCTGAGAGAACTGGTATCTTCTGATGAGTTGACCTATGCGGCTCGCATGAGCCAGCGTTTCAAGGGAGATTATGCCGCTTCAAAAATTATAAAAGACATAATGATCACACCAACAAGAGCATCCAAATTTAGAAAAGTTATTGATTCTTCTGAAAAAAAAACAAAAAAGCACTCGCCACCTGAGGCGTTGGCTATATTGTAGAAGGTGATTTTACAAGACAATAGTATAAAATAATTCACAGTGCTAATAAAAGCATTTACCCCTGTTATTCTCAAATAAAACTTGCAAAGAAAGAGTGCTATCCAATTGAAGAATCGATGCTGAAACTGTGCTGAGGTTAAACTACAAGATCTTCTCGATCATACCTCTTCACGACTGTATAAGTATTTGGAAGAAGTAATTGAAATTTGTTCTCAAGAAGAAATGCAAAATATGGAACTTATAACTAAATGGGGCTGTGATGGATCCCAGCAGTCGCAATTAAAAATTAAATTCCAAAACAACACTGACAGTGATGCCAATATATTTCAGAGTTCCCTTGTTCCTTTGAGACTGCGAACATATATTGGCAGTCAAGAAAAAATAATATGGCAAAATCCAATAACTTCATCAACTAGATACTGCAGGCCCATATGCATTCGATTTATTCACGAAACTAATGACATCACAAAGGAAGAGATTCAATATATTGAGAACCAAATCAGAAACTTAAAGAAAACTGAAATTGAAGCACCCAGTGGAATTGTTTCCATAAAGCATACTTTATTATATATATATATATAAGTCCAGTATATATAAGCCACTAATACTTCATCAACGATGAGGTGCTACATATGCAATTTAACATGCAAAGACTTCAATAATCTCGACAAAAAAATGAAGAGAATCCAGAATCATTGCGGTTTGGGCTTTCAATTCTCCATGCAAGAATTAGGTTCTTTGAGTCACTACTTCATCATTTAGCATATAAAATCCCCTTAAAGAAATGGCAAGCTAGAACAATTCAAGACAAAAATTTAGTAAACGAAAACAAAATCCATTCAGAAAAAATTTAAGGAAAAGATGGGCCTGCTTATAGATATTCCAAAGGCAGGATTTGGAAACACAAATGACGGGAATACAGCAAGAAGGTTCTTCGCGGATCCTGAAACATCTTCCCAAATTACTGGTGTAGATTTAAACTTAATCAAAAGGTTTAAGATTATATTAGAAACAATTTCTAGTGGTCATAATATTGACGTGGAGAAGTTTGAAGGCTATGCTAATAAAACAGCTCAACTCTATGTGCAGTTGTATGAGTGGTATCCCATGTCACGCACAATACATCAAATATTGAGACACGGTGCTACAGTTATTGCACATGCAATCTTGCCTATTGGGAAATTATCTGAGGAAGCCGCCAAGGCCAGAAATAAGCACTTCCGTCCTTACAGACAGAAATTTTCAAGGAAATTTTCAAGGGAAATATGCAATAAGGATATTTTAAACAGGCTCATACTCAGCTCAGACCAATTTTTGAGCAGTAAAGCCGCATAAAAAAAGTAAGGCATTCTTGAGTGAAACCTTAAATCTTCTACTTCCGGGGATACCGTTTATTCCTTCAAGTGAAGAAAATAGTGAAGAAGACAACTAAAAAAGATGAATGCGAATTGGACGAATCTGATTGAGCTTCTTCGTAATTATATTTAGATTTTATTTTTCAATTTTTTATTATTATTAATATATTTTTTGTTTATTTTGAAAAATTAGACAAAAATAAAGTACATGAATATAAATAATTGCTTTTAAATACATTTCCATGGATTAAAACACCATAAATAGTTTTGGCCAGTTAATTTGACAAAATACTCCTCCGTGCGGCGGTTGATTTTTGAGCATGCCACTAGGTGGCATGCTCATTTCTAGCAATGTGTGTACACACATGCCACTGTCAAGGTCGATACTGCGCATGCTCACGTGCCACTAAATAAGCATGTGTATCAGACGCCTTAAGGTACAGATACACATGCTTCTTTACTGGCATGCTAATGAGCATGCCACTAATAAGCATGCCCTAACAACTGTACACACTTGCTCATTACTGGCATGCTTATTAGTGGCATGCTCATAAATAAGCATGCCCAAAGCTAACAATCAAATACACATGCTTATTAGTGGCATGCTCTTGTCATAGAATAGAGACGCTCTTGTTCAAAATGGAAACTTTGCAAACTGAAATAGAAAATTCAAGTGAACCAATAAATCAAAAAAGTTCCCGAGTTTCCATCCGCACATTTTTGATTTTAGTTTATATAATTTTTATTGTAAGATTTGAATCATTCATGCCTATTAATAAAGTTTCGTAAACATTATCTCACTATATTATTTTTACACAACGGTGACCGAGTATTCCGCAGACATTCGTGATTCCTATAATAAGTCACGAAAAGTAATGTTTGAGAAGATCGCATCGATAATACTAGCCGCGAAGCCCGCGAATGACATAAGCATGCTCATAAATAAGCAAGTCTGTTCACACATGCTCCAATGATACCCCTTCTCTATGGTGAATGACAGTGGCATGCTTATAAATCAACCGGCGGTTGATTTTTGAGCATGCCACTAGGTGGCATGCTCATTTCTAGCAATGTGCGTACACACATGCCACTAATAAGCATGCCACTGTCAAAGTCGATACTGCGCATGCTCACGTGCCACTAAAGAAGCAGGTGTATCAGACGCCTTA
>JADDOH010006681.1:0-20600 GCA_016648135.1 Agrypnia vestita | reverse complement strand
AGGTGTTTGTGGAGGAGTCCCGGTGTTTTCTCTCACTCTCTTCTCCACGTACGCCGTTTACGTGTGATTTTCTGGCTCGGCTTTCTAGTAATCCATATATTCTTTTATTATCGTCATTATACAATATGCGAGGTTGATTTTTCTATTGCTTCGGGGGTTTTCATCGTGATTTTTGGTTTTATTATCTATCTTAATAATTATTTCTGTAAATTAGATAATTTTTATTATTATTATATAAGAATGTTACTATCTTGCGCATGCGGCTCGGAAGTCGAATGCTATCTATCTTATACCTATATATTATACCCTATTATTATCTTATCCTTACTACTAATATATATATATATATTTATATTTATAATTATATATATATAATATACATTTTGAAGTTATTAGTACGGCATTGTTTCGCTAAACTGTTCCATTATGAACATAAACACATAATTCTGATACATTGTTTTCATCATGTTACGATCAATTATCATAATATAAAATATTTTAATCGTATAATATAGATTTTAAAATAATTCATATCGACGTATTCGAAAATCCTATTATGGTTTACACATTTAATTTAATATAATATACAGAGTAATGTTATAAAATTAAACATATTGTCTCATATTAACATGATACAGTTTTTAACTGTCTCAAGTGAACGGCGGATTATCCGCTCAAGTAGTTTAAATACAATTCTTCATGGCGTGGGTACGAATGGCGGGTCAATCACTCGCCGGTAAGCGGGGTAAGCGGCTAGTATGGCAGCCTTGCGTATTCCAACCCCGGTCCCCTCTGCTGGATTGCCAGAGCAGATCCTCCGTAGGCTTACATTCCTCTCGATGGTCCAGCTACCCCCGGACTCCTGTGCTGGATTGCCTGAGCACATCGGTGTAGCTGCAGCTCCCTCTGGTGGATATCCTAGAGGTGCGCGATTTCGATTTATAACTCGGATAACTGGATTCAAATAATTCGAGATATTATCATCAACGAATAGCGAATAACTAGCAACGAGTACTAATTCAATAACTCTAATTACTAAATAGTAGTTGCCAAAACAAACTTTTGAAATGTCCCCACCCGTCAGATCAGTGATGAGATTTTTGAAAACTAAAACAACCCCCGCCCCCTCCCCTCCACGGAAAAGAAAAATTTTGGGACTGAACGACAAAATGTATGGAAACTGAAACAACACCCCTTCCACATGGTTTTTGAAAATTTTAAAAAATTATTGGGACTGAATAATGAATAGGACAGAAACTGAAACAACCCCCTGCATGATTTTGAACATTTTGGGACTGAATGAATGAAGCAAGCCTCCCTCTCTCCCTTGGATTTGGAAATATTATCGTAGAAGTACACTTTTCAGGTGGTACATCTTGTAGTAGATAACTTTTGAAATCCCCCTCCCCCCCACATCAGATTTTATTTTTTGGAAATAGATGAAGCAAAAGATTATGGAAACGTCTCGTAATCGCGCATCTCTGGGATATCCTGACCAGATTCCCTGCGAGCTACGCCCTTAAGGGGGGGAGGCAAGGTTTTTAACTTTTTTTTTTGCATTTTATTTTTAATTTTTTAAATGAATGTATAACATCGCAAAAATATTGTGTCAAAATTTCAAGTCAATCGGAGCAAAATTGACGAAATTATGAACATTTGAGCGATACTCAGACTGATTTTCTATACCTGCTCGGGCAGCTAAGAGACGCGCTCACCTGAGGACTACCGGACGTGCTATTGTATTGGAAGAGTTTTGCGTAGACGAGGACAAAACGATGCTGATTATGAAAGCTCTTTGCTGTGTGAACATGGCATCGACGATTATGTGTAAGTATAAAATAAGTTTTGAGTTTTATTTTGAATTTTACAGTGTGCAAAACTTTAAAGCGTTTTCCCCACATCTCACGTTTTCAAAGTCGGTGTCCATCATAACTTCAAAACTACTGCACCGATCCTTTTGAAATTTTGAACACTATTTCTGTACATAATTTACGAGGTAACGCTGGAGATTTTATTCAAATTTGTTTATTACTTTTTATTTCTTAATAACAAATAAGTCGATATTTTTCGCAAAAAATCGCGTTTTTCCCTTCAAAGTGTTCCAAAAAATTGAAAAATTGAAATTTCAAAAAACCCTCCCAGCGTTACCTGGGAAAACCTATTATCTAACGAATGAACTTTGATTTTTTGATTTGGTCTTGAAAATTTTACACAATATTCTTCAAATGTCATACTTTAATGTACCATTGGTTTTAATAAAGAGATTTTAACTGTGTCGTCACAAAAAATTCACAAAAACTTGCCTTTTTTTGTACGAATTAACCTTACCCCCCCTACCCCCTTAATATGCCGGTAAGCAAAGGGGCCAAAGGCTCGGACACAAGATCACTTTGATCTCCGTATTATGTATTTTCAAGGTTATGCAGAACAATATGTAGAATAGTATTCAAAAGAATATGTATTCTGAAATATTTTAATATATCTAGTAATATTCTATTAGTGTTTTATGGATGAAAGTGTCGCCATCTCTTATGCAATTATGCTCGAATCCTTAAAGTACTTAATATAACGAAGAACACCTTTCGTGTGTGTGTTGTAACTATGGATGGCGCCATATCTGGGCAGACTATTCTAGTTCGTTAGCTGTCATTACACTAAAATATGTTAGCTTTACAAGTTTAAAAACAAAACTCATTGTCATCATAGATATATTATGCTGTAATAAAGTAAAAATGCAAGCGAGAATCGTATGTTGGTTTCGTGAGGAGGCAGATCAGAGATAATATTTCTACATATTTTCCGGTATTTTCTAAGGGTGGGTAGGAATGACATAATGATAGATCTTTTATATAAGGGAAAATATAATCTAAAGTGTCTTTCTGAAAGTGTTTCATCGTAATTCGATCACAATTTGTGTTATTCGTGGGATTTTGATTCTAGTGTATTTAAGCCGACAACGTTTTTTCTTTTATTTAAAATCAATTTTTTTTTTGTTCGATCCAGATAGTTTCAATCTTTAATATTTACATTTTAGATTACCAGAAATTGAAAATATATATAAAATATATACGTATGTTTATGAAAAAAATGTGTATTTTATCTACTTCGATATACTTTGCTTGCTTCTATGTTATGCTTAACAGAAGTAACATTAAAAAAGGCATTTAGAGAAGGGTTTCGTAAAAATCAATAACTGACTTTGGATCAAATAAATATAAAATAAATATTTTTCTGCATCTGTATCTTTTTCATGGCAAAATGTTTCCATGATAAATGTTATTGCATCCTTCCTAAGTAGGATATAATTATATTAATTATATGCGATTGTTATTAAAATTTAAGTGATTCAATTCAAGAGAAAAGATTCTGATATAAATAATTGGACAGGGATCAAATTCAATGCGCCTGTTGTGTTGCTTAATTAAGTTATGCTTTTGATATGGACAGTAGGAGTGAAGTATTGACAACATCTGACAAAAGCCTGTTACGATTAGGATTAGGACTACTCCTCTCGAAATTATAGTAGTGACAAACACATACTTCTTTTAATTCTCGGGTATTATTTGAAAACAACCGGAGTATACGACAATTTTCCAGGGGCGTGCAGTGAGAACAAGAAGCGTGACTTTTATTTAAACACATATTAGGAAAAAAAATCTAAATATAAATATTTTTCTGGCAGAATATTATGAAATATTAAAATCGGAATAATATGTTAATTATTGTGAATATTACGAAATATACCTATCTCTAATTTCGATTTATTTTCAAAATATATTATTTAAAAGGTCATGCTTCTTGTTCTTATTGCACGCGTCTGCAATTTTCTTATTCAAATATGATACTTTTGTCTCCAGATTGGTCGATAAATGACATAAGGTTAACGGTTATTTGAGAATAAAACAGTTTTGGAGGTGTTCGCGGCTCGCACACGCAGGGATCTCGGCGGCCGCAGATATCCGCATTGCCGCCCCGGGCTGTGGTGCGCGTGCGGGCCGCGTACTCTGCTATGGCGGCGACAGCTTCCGTCCAATAATTGCGCCGTAATCTCGTGTCCGCACACTACGTGACGCGTGATTCTCCTGACGCCACTAGCCGGCTAGTTGCCGCCGGCACCACCTTTGGGTCTTCCTACATATATCTGCATGTCAGTGTATATTCACTTCGTAATAATATAAAATGTTTAAAAACCTTAATGAAAATTTATTTATATTGCGCTAAGTGTATTAATAAAATATCAAATACTACTATACAGCGGCGTATAGTCAGTATTTTGATGAAGCCGTATTTGACAAAATAAAATATATAGGTTGTTGCATATAAGGTTAATTAGGTGGGCGTTTATCCTCAGGACTGTATCCACTGGTTTCTTAGTTGGAGACGCAACCCAAAAGGATGAAAGGAAGAATCGAGAGGAATCTGGCCTTACCTCGCTTTTCTTGATGGGTAGAACGCCTTTTAAGCACTTCCTCGACTTCCGCTGGCGAGAAGGAGGCTGTATCAACTTCGTCCGGAAACGGGTCTCGCGCACTTATACCGCTCGAAATCTGTGTGTTCGGAGTACGGCGACGTGAAGCGGCGCGGCGGATAACCCGTTGTTCATAGCAGACTGCCGGCCCTGTCCTCAGCAGCGCTATCCCCGACTCAAGCACCGACCCGACGGCAAGCCAGAGGGGGACGGAGCGATGGAGAGCAGGAACGGACAAGAGATGGATATATATTAGATTAGGGATGTTATGAGATTGCGTCTCAAATGGCGTTTATTTCGATATTAAGCCATGTATTCACTAGGGGACAAATCGCGAAACATTCCGCTCGACATGTCGCATCAACATCTACGCTCATGTTTCGGGGACAATGACGCGGTCAATTGACGTGTACACACCGGGACTCGCATATCTTGTCGCGGAAATGTCATCCGATGAGGTTATGGATGAAGCTGCGGTATCACATTTGGCGAAAACGGGGTTCCGCGCAATTCGAAATGTTTTTTTGGGTCGCAATTTCAAATTAACGAGGTTTTACTGTAGTAAATTGAATATTATTAAAAACAAGGTCCTTTTTGCAAATAATTATTGTTTTCCAGACGTCACGGAAATATATCGCCCTATGAGGTTATGATGATAGCCGCGTATCTGTTTATGTTAATGAGTTTATCGAAAAGTAAGAGGAGAAAAAAGAGGAGAATGCGAAATTATTAACTGCAAAGAGAAAGAAGGACGGACATTCTATGCGATCTTCGATCGATACAGCTCGATGAGTTCGAGAACGATTTCGTTTCCCCGCATTGTCATCTTGACAGATACAGCGCATGCGTATTCACTTGTAAACATACCACGTGGTACTGACGCTCCGCGGAATGTTGCAGTGAGTACGCTCGGGTACCGTGCGCATGGCAACGTTGCCACGGCACGTAGAAATGCCGCGCTATGTCGTGCGCGAGGTCGCGGAACAGTGCACAACGTTGCAACGTCACGTAGACTCTATGCCGCGCATGTTGAGGGACAATTTGTCCCCTAGTGAATACATGGCTTTAGGCTTTCGAGGCGCCAACATAAGTGATATGTGCTAGATGAATGCATCGGAACATCGCTCCCAATTCCGACTATTTGCTTCTTGTCAATGGGAGAGAAATGCATTTGACCGTGAAAATATTCTGAAAGTAAAATTAGCTTCAAACCAAAATACCGTGTCGAAGTCGGCATACACCGGAGGCTGCGCGCGCACAAATGGAAGGCGGAGTCAGCCGGCCTCTGAATATACGTAAAGTCCCCACCACCGCGAAACACAGTGGTGGCGTTGTTCTACTGGCAGAATGCCCGCCGGGCGGCTCGTGCACGGGCCTACTTGAGTAAATATAAGAAAGATCGTTTTGATGCCTCGACCTGTGTTCCGGCCGGCGAAGAAGATCTAGAAGAGCTCCTGAGAAGAAAGAAGAAGGTACGAGCCACCAGCTCCTCTGCCAACCCAGTGCTGCAAGAAGAAATACTAATCATACGATAAGCTGATGTCATCGACTACACTACGAGGGAGTTTTTATTGACGACCGGGAGATTTATCGACGGAGAACCACTACCCAATTCCGACGGACGGAATTACGAACTTCAGTATCTACCACTTACTGATATCTGATTGAGCTGACGCCACAGAGCTTTACTTTCTCGAGCAGACTTCGAGATCCATCGACGGAGGTCATCGGACATTTCCAATTTTCGGAATTATGAGCTTCAGTATCTACCACTTACGGATATCTGATTGAGCTGACGCCGCAGAGCTTCACTTTCTCGAGCAGACTTCGAGATCCATCGACGGAGGTCATCGGACATTTCCAATTTTCGGAAATACGAACTTCATTACCTACTACCCACATATATCTGATTGAGCTGACGCCACAGGACTTCAACTTCTCCGATTGACTTCGAGATCCATCGACGGAGGTCATCAGACATTTCCGATTTTCAGAAATACGAACTTCAGTACCTACTACCCACATATATCTGATTGAGCTGACGCCACAGAACTTCAACTTCTCCAACCAACTTCGAGATCCATCGACGGAGGTCATCAGACATTTCTAATTTTCGGAAATACGAACTTCAATCCCTACTACCCACATATATCTGATCGAGCTGACGCCACAGAACTTCAACTTCTCCAACCAACTTCGAGATCCATCGACGGAGGCCATCAGACATTTCCAATTTTCGGAAATACGAACTTCAGTACCTACTACCCACATACATCTGATTGAGCTGACGCCACAGAACTTCAACTTCTCCAACCAACTTCGAGATCCATCGACGGAGGCCATCAGACATTTCCAATTTTCGGAAATACGAACTTCAGTACCTACTACCCACATACATCTGATTGAGCTGACGCCACAGAACTTCAACTTCTCCAACCAACTTCGAGATCCATCGACGGAGGTCATCAGACATTTCCAATTTTCGGAAATACGAATTTCAGTATCTACTACCTACATATATCTGATTGAGCTGACGCCGAGGAGCTTCAACTTCTTCAACCAGCTTCGAGATTTATCGACGGAGGTCATCAGACATTTCCAATTTTCGGAAATACGAATTTCAGTATCTACTACCTACATATATCTGATTGAGCTGACGCCGAGGAGCTTCAACTTCTTCAACCAGCTTCGAGATTTATCGACGGAAATCTTCAGCAGACAGCCACGCACCCACTCTGGACAAGATCATCACCTTACTTGATTTTATTATTATTTGTTCTGTATATCAAATTTTGTTTAATAAACAGGCTAGGATTTCAGCAGAACCGTGTTTCACTGGTCCATTGACATAGATCATAGCACAGGTATCTCGTATTGTTCCCATCACAATTAAAATCATATTTAAATTTCATAATATCATACGTAATATTCTGTGACATAAATATTTTGATTCGATTTTTTTCCAAAATGTATATTAATTCCGTTTACACGTTAATATATTTATGCCTCTCTCACCATGTGCTCTCACAACATGAAGGTGAACAATTTATAATTTATATTTAAAAAAATTCTTTATACCTATAAGATATAAAGAATCTCTATTATTATTTTGAATTTTATTTTGAAAATAAAATTCAATCGTACACATGAATTATATACGGAACTGAACCGAACTTTTCTAATTGCATTTTACAACTTTGATGAAAATATGTACGTATAGACATTCTCGATCTCTCTCCCGGACATTCCATCCACCTACTGCCTGGACTAAATGGAAACATTGTTATTATTTAGAGGTGTCACAAAATAATGGCACCTTCCTGTCTCATTTTTTTTAATTTCATTTACCCGGGCAACGTCGGGTACAGATAGCTAGTGTGTATAGTATTATACACATACAAATGATTCATTTTTTATTTTTACATATGTATCATATTATGATATCGTCTGAATAGTTTCTAAAATTCGATAAACAATTCTAGACACGTTGTCTCAAATACTAGTTTATTTAATATTACTTTCAAATACAGCTTATTTCAAAGAGTTAAGGTTGTTATTACGGTCGTTAGACATATTCAACTGTAACTGGTTGCGGATAATTTATACGAACCGTATTTTTATGAGGGCGGATTGAGTCCGCCCTCTTCATCCCTCCGAACTGGAGGTAAAGGTCGTCCTCCTTCTGACGTTGAATAAAAATTCGACGAAACGTTCAAGAATCGTTTCTCGGAAAAACATACGATTCGTATAAAATATACGCAACCAGTTACAGTTAAACTTATTTCAAGTTTATAAATTAAGTGATAGAAGTTACGTTGTAATGGTAGGTACGACAGAAGAATTATGAAAACAGAAACGATTGCTCATTTTTACAGCTTTTGATTACAGTTTGTGTATTTCAAAACTACTAATAGTATTTATTACAAAAGCATTTAAATATATTGCCTTTTTTATAGTTATTCAATTTTACTGATATTTATTAACTAGCTAGTTTACTAACTTTGACATTAAACTGTTATTTATATCTTCTTCTTCAAATGTAGCAAATTTATTTTGTGGTAACATAATTATAATTGATATAAATTAACTTTGTTTAAACCACTTATTTATTGAAAAAAATCAACATGTTTCGAAGCCAATGGCTTCTTCATCAGGAAAACAAAAATAATATTTAAAAATCGAAGTACAGATCAAAATATTAAAAAGTTATGTATGGAAAATGATAATATAAAGTACCTAATTAACATGAAAATAAATTTAAAAGATAACTTTTTGCAAAAAGGACCTGATTATTTATAATATTCAATTTACTATTTACACTCATTCTTATTTCCAAAATTTCTAATTTATCAAATTGTGATTCTGTATAATTTGTATGTAAAATTTGTAAACCCTTATTAATATCAAAAGAATGACCCATAGCCAAAAGATGGTTAGAAAATTCAGAATAATTATTACTATTTAAACACCTTATGTGTTCTTTAACTCTAATTTCAAAATTTCTACACGTTTTTCCTATATAAAAGTAACACAATCATTACAAATTAATTTATAAACACCCGATTTTTTTTTTAAATTATCCTTATCTTTATTATTTAATATGTATTTTTTTAATTTATTATTAGTATAAAAAGCTGGTTGAATAACATTTGAAATATTTTTAACTATTGAATTAGAAATTTTATTATTTATCAATATAATTTTCCTCCAATGTCGGGAAAATCGGGTGTTTATAAATTAATTTGTAATGATTGTGTTACTTTTATATAGGAAAAACGTGTAGAAATTTTGAAATTAGAGTTAAAGAACACATAAGGTGTTTAAATAGTAATAATTATTCTGAATTTTCTAACCATCTTTTGGCTATGGGTCATTCTTTTGATATTAATAAGGGTTTACAAATTTTACAGATTCACAATTTGATAAATTAGAAATTTTGGAAATAAGAAAGAGTGTAAATAGTAAATTGAATATTATAAATAATCAGGTCCTTTTTGCAAAAAATTATCTTTTAAATTTAATTTCATGTTAATTAGGTACTTTATATTATCATTTTCCAATTCATAACTTTTTAATATTTTGATCTGTACTTCGATTTTTAAATATTATTTTTGTTTTCCTGACGAAGAAGCCATTGGCTTCCAAACATGTTGATTTTTTTCAATAAATAAGTGGTTTAAACAAAGTTAATTTATATTAATTATTGTTATTTATATGGTTTTTCTCATCCATCTTAAAAAATAATATGACCTAGATCTAAACACCAGTAAGTATTACGATTATATGAACCTAATTAGTGCTTGAAACTACTTAATAATTTATATTAATGTGCCAAAACTCAAAAACTTTTTGGTAAAATGTATAAATCGATAAACCGCAAAATATTTTACCGACGCAAGGCGACACGCGACGCGACGGCTTGAAATATGCAAAATGCTGAATAGGAAAAACAACAAAAAAACACATTCCCAATGCTGAGAATCCGACATTCTTAGAAATAAGACGCAATGGCAGCATATTACATACATCGGATGGAACGAAGCATAGAATATTATATGCGGCGGTATATCTAAAATGCTTACTATTGAAATAAGGATTCGTGTATTCCATAGTAATCTACGAGTACACTAATATATAAAGAGGTGAAGTTTGGATGTAGGAGGTAATCTCCGAAACAACTCATCCGATTTCAAAAATTCTGTCACCAATATTTAGAATGGACTTTCAAATAAAATTTATTTTCGTGGTGACCTCTTTTACAGCTAAAATCATGATCGAGCGATGCATTTTTTACGTAAGCTACCATAACGGTAAGAGATATTTTAACATTTTATATAGAGAAGTTGTAGAGCCTATATATTAATCTTAATACACAAATTGATAAAATATGACTAAAAGTTACTAAAAATCTACGCATGCGAAGCCGCGTGGGTAGGCTAGTGTTAGTATAATTGCAAACATATTTCTACTTGAGAGAAAACTCTTCCAGTATATAATACATAAAAAAACAAAGTCTTAAAAATATAGCATTTTATTTTAATTTTGCACATTTTTAAACAAGAGTAATATTTATTAAATAAATGTATCTTATACACCCAATACATTAAGTGACCCTTGTTTATGCAATAGACTCGAACAGAAGAGATCATAGATTTAGTTGAGATATATTCGAGTACCGTGTATTCGTGTTGAGATTTTGGCATGGAAATAAACTCAACTTGAGATTGGTAGGACCGACATTTATTAGACAGGCAAAAAGCATTCAATTATACACATGTATTATATTCCAACTGCCTCACTGTAGATTTAAATTCGCCCACCTAACAAACGGAATATCGGCGGTTGATATTTGTCGTACAAGAAGCGTGAAGTGCGACAAGTGGCGGTGATCGATTGTCTGAGACCCAACGGATGCACGGCGGACTACAAAAGAGTTATGGAAGCGTGACGTGGATATGGTATATAACAATTAACCTTTTGAATGTCTTTTGAGGGTCTTCAAAAATATTTACTCACAGGTTTCAGTAAAATACTATAAGGTTTAATCATCCATAAAATGCTGGGAATTTATGGATTGACTTTAAATATACTTCCGACACTGAAAATCTTGTTTCATTCTATCTCTGCGAGTGAGTGTAATTACGTTCATTATTTGACGAGTAAACACATTTAAAGGGCTAAATATTTTTAGCACTTGAGTAGGTCACAGTGTCACACAGGTTCTAAAAATCAGATTTCTAACGACTTGTAAGGAGATATTTTAATTCAAAATAAATACAATTCCGCTGTACAAATTGCAAGAGCGCACAGTTTAATACAGCACTCAAACATTGCTACGCGTGTGAGTGCTCATCTTGTAGTCTATATTACACTCGGATAAAACAGAGCCATCTCAATCAAAATAAATGGTTTGAACTTTAATGTCTTCAAAGCAACCAAACGTAATAAACACCCCAGTCTACGGCAAAAATATGGTAGTTAAATTAAATCATACATTAAGAGATTCTAAACGATTTTTATGTTCGATTTCAATATTAGATAATCAGTTAAGTCGTTTTAACGTTTTCATAAAAATTACGTACACATTATTTTTAGATATTCCAATCAATCAGTAGATTGAGTCGAATACTTAGCATGCGTTACCGTAAAACATATTTGAAGATGCCAGTATGTTAAATTCTAATGTAAAGAACGTTCAAGAGAGAAATATCAGTCATCTCCATCATTCCTCATCTTGATTAATCGTTCTTACCTCAGTTGACACGTATTGTTAACTAGAGTAATGAGGTGTCTGAGGTGACCAAGGTTACTCCGCGCAAACTATCTGTCAAGTTGGAGCTATCCCTAAATCTTCCAAAGTAATTTCATAAATCTATATTGCAATTAGTAACCAATCTCTCACAGTGAATAAGGCCAAAAGGCCTTAATTTATCTAATTATGGTCATCATTTTGGAGCGGTTATTTTATACTTTACAACAAAAGTTAACATTTTATTTTCTAGCGTTTCTGAATTCTCAACAATAAGAAGTGTGATTTTATTTTCGTAAAATGTTGTTACATTGTACTTTACCGTCATACAAACCTGACGCAATCAGGGTTACAGACCACCAAAACATACAGACATGAAGCAATCTAAATTTCTTGGTACGCAATCTGGTTCTACTAAAAATTCCTAGGTACATTTACATTTATTAATGAATTACAGTGAAGCTGATCTGTAGTGCCTGGTATCCAGGACGTCCGATGTATGCATGCAGAGTGAACTTCTGATGAATGTCAGCAAATCGAAAGTGATGGTATTGGAGAGAGACGAAAGAGTGACTAAGTATGATGTAATTGTAAACAATGAATGCTTAGAACAAGTGAACGAGTTTATGTATTTGGGAAGTATGTTTAGTAGAGACGACAAGGCTGAGAATGATATCGAAGTTAATGGTGCTCTAAATGCAATTATGGTCAATAAGAATCTGTCAAAGGAAGCAAGACTAGCGGTACATAATGGCGTTCTAGTGCCAACCCTGATGTATGGAAGTGAAGCCTGGAATTGGCAAAAGAGGAATGAAAGTATACTGAATGCGGTAGAAATGCGGTCACTAAGACGCTTGTGTTGAAAATCTTTGGTCGATAGAGTGAGGAATGAACAAATTAGGTGTGAATGCAATGCTGGCTGTAGTGTGGTAGATAGAATAAAGAAAGGAATGCTGAGACGGTTCGGTCATGTGGAACACATGAACGAGGAAGGGATGGTTAAGAAAATGTATGAGGCAAGTGTTGAAGGCAACAGGAATAGAGGGCGTCCGCGAAAGACCTGGCACGATCAGATACTACAAGTATTTGAGGATGGCCCTGTTAAAAGCCGCAACAACCATAGAACTTGTATGAGAAGATGTATGAATGTGGCCAAAGCAAAAGTGGTGTGTCAGGATCGAAGAGTGTGGCGTTCAATCCTCTCTGCCTACCCCTACAGCGAAGCGGCGTGATGGTTAGTTAGTTAATAAAAAAGCCATACTTATATTCTCAAAAAGAATAATAATGTGTACGTTAACGTTTTTACTTGATAGAAATTCGGTTTGGAATGATTTTTAAAAGTTTAAAAGAAATAACGACTTTTGTATAAAATACGTTTTGTTTACTAGGGGATGCAAGAATAAATACATAAATAATTGCAATCATTTCGCTAATTTTCGCCGATGCGATGGTACGAAGATTTTCGCAAAATTGAGCTCCTTAAACGATAGTCAAAAAACCCAAGGATCAGCCTACTGCAAGATAAACTTCTCCTTTCAACTAAAAATTTCCAGGAAAACCAAAGATATTCAGTTCTCTTACACAATACACAACGCTTAGTTAGAAATAAGAGTGAATTAAAAATCCTGGGAATAATCTTCGACAGTAAACTTATTTTTAAGATCATCTTCCTTTATATTTCCAATACGCTGGTATTCATACTTCGAATGCTTCATACATCTGAAAACACTTCAAAAATCCTCATTTGTTAAAAATATGCTTTTATTCGCAGGCACTTGGAGTATACACTTGAGGTCTGGAATCCGCAACAGATTACGTACATTGCGAGATTTAGAATAAATTCTGAACTGATTTCTTGCCAACTCAGTGGTGTCCGGTGTGTCTTTCGTGCTCTCATATATGGGAGCATCGGAATTTCACAACACGAGAACCTTGGAATATAGAAGAGGACCAACTGAAATACTACTCTTTTACTTACTTCGGGTACATACGACTATCCCAGCCAACTGGAGCTGGTTCTCTCCACGCTCTATCAAGGCGAACCCGAGAAACCGTTCGCTTCCATATACCCAAAAGTAGAATTTCTCATGCACAGAATTCTTTCATTTGGCGAGTATGTAATGCATACAATGATCACAACTCTTTTTTACTTTGTACTACTTTGAGTACTATGTTTTATCAATTACTTTCTCTAGTTCGTTCATATTGTGTTTTGTTTTACTTTAAATTAACTACTTCATGAATCTTTGAGTACTATGTTTTATCAATTACTTTCTCTAGTTCGTTCATATTGTGTTTTCTGTTTTACTTTAAATTAACAACGTCATGGATCTCAATTAGTCTATCAACTATTCATTACATTACGCGTCATTATGAACTTTTCTATTGAGATTCCTTAAAAAAAAAAAAAAAAAATATAAAAAAATTATAAATTTGTCTAAAATATACAATTAATTAATAAACACCTCGAACCCTCCCCTCCCCTCACCTACCCCCTCATCCGCCCCCTCACCTAACCCCTCACCTGCCCCTTCACCGTAACACATTTGCTTGGTTTAACTTTTTAAAATTTTTAGTACACAATAATCCTGAAGTAGAGAACATTGTTCTCGAAACATGTAGATTGTTTTATCTAATAAAGTTCTGAAAACAAAGTGATTTGTGTTTTATTTTAATAAATCCGAAAACTTCAATATCTAGGACATGTGATGAGACATCTTGCATCTCATAATGCAGGGAAAGATTTCTGGAAGTCGGGGCCCTGGAAGAAGGAGGACTTCATGGCTGAAAACCTTGAGACAGTGGTTTAGCTAGTCTACTGTGGAGCTGTTCCGGGCCGCAGTAACCAAAGTCCGCATAGCCAACATGACAGCCAACGTCCGTTAAACGGACAGGGCACGAGAAGAAGAAGAAGCCAACTTAAAAGTTAAATTATTTAATAAAGATTTAAAATTAAATAATTTTGAATATTTTTACATAAGCAAAGCTGTAAAAAATAAAGTAGGTGCCTCAAATAAATAACGAAATCAATTTTCCACAATTTAATTTTTATAAAAGATTTGGTAACACCCACTGTAGACCCCACCCCTATCAATATTATATCGGTCATACTAATATGGCCGATATAATATTGAACTCGCAAAATTCTGAAAATTATCGCTGCTAAATATATAAATCAAGAGTTGAAAATAAATAATTCTGTTCTGATTGTGGAGGGCGGTTCCATATTGTGTGCATTCCAAAAAATTACAAGAATCATACTCCACATAAAATTGACGATGACATGTTTTTATTTAGTAAATTTTTATGTAGTAAATGTTGAAAGTAGTGCAAGATAATGGTGGTTGTGATATTATCATAAAAGATTAGGATGAATATTTTTTAAAATCTATTATGTTAATTTTTAGTAAGTTCTTATTATTTTTAATTACCTCTCTTGTTTGTTTGAAAATAAAGGCAAGATTAAAGTGTGTTGTAATTATCACATTCTTAAATCTGTTGTTCATGAGATCAATAATATTAGTTTGGTTTTTTATCAGCCAATCTGACCTTTGTCAATTTTTATTTTAATATTTTTTTATGTGATTTATTAACAAATTGTATAAATTCTTGTTTGTTGTCCAATTCTTTACTTTTCTACACGCAAATGTGATTTTATTGAACTTCACAATGTCATTATCCTCGATACCCACTATGTACAGGCACCAAACAACTATGTACCATAGTATGGTTTATACTGGTGCATATAGTATACACTGGGTCGATGCCATTAATTAAATAATTCTTTCAATTAAAAAACCAAAAAAAAATATCCGTAAAGCACATTGGTATCTTTCAAAGTAATTTTAAAAAGTCCATTAAATTAGCTTTTTGTGAGTGGTGGTGATTATTACCCAGTATACACCTGTTCCCCTTATATTGTGCGCTCTATAATAATATTTTTTTAGATACAAGTGGTTCGCGTCTTTGCTTGTCTATTTTTGAAGGGTCTCGCTCAGTGATTGCAAGAACCGTAGGTTTCTGTAAATCCGTTCCTCGCCCGGGATTCAAGCCCCATCTCTTGCCGTCTAATTTCTTTTTACTCCCTTTATATTAACTCGTGGCGTCTGCTTGCTTGCCGGCTTGCCGTCAACAAAAACTTTGGATCGATTTTTAACCCTTTTTCCGTGGTCCAATCGAGCTGAAACTTGGCAAGTAAACTCGTGGCGACGATCAAGAAGATCTATCAAATTTTCGTTAAAAAAAATTAATAATTATAGTATAATTTCGGATTTTTAGAAATTTTATTGGTTTTTACTCCCTTTGTATTAACTCGTGGCGTCTGCTTGCTTGCCAGCTTGCCGTCGACAAAAACTTTGGATCGATTTTTGACCCTTTTCCCGTGATCCAATCGAGCTGAAACTTGGCAAGCAGACTCGTGGTGACGATCAAGAAGATTTATTAAATTTTCGTTAAGAAATATTAATAATTATAGCATAATTTCGGATTTTATTGGTTTTTTCAAATTGGAATCATTAGAAAAGTTTGATTAGCAACGGCGCGGCGGGCCGGGCGGAATATTTTCTAAATTTGAATTACTCCGTCGATATAATAGGTACATCACTACGAATTTCGAAAATTTACAAAACAATTGGTTCACAGATGACAGCAAAATTGGATTTTTTGGGAAAAAATCAAATAATAATTTATTTCTTTTAGATTTCTGCTTAGTTTTGAAGAATTCTACATTACTCAAATCTGATTCTGATTAAATCATTTGACGCTGGAAATTCATAAGGTACGATATTGATGATAATTGAATCTATCAAAATCTTGACATCTCAAAACATCTGACATTTTAGAAATATATTAAATTTCTGTAAGTTTAGTGTTATGTTATATGTTTTAATTCGTCTTTAATTATTGTTATATTTTACAAAGAAAGGGAGTATAGTAAAAACTTGTTTTTTTTAGGTTACTTTTTTTAGCCGTGAATTCTAACGAAATTACGTATGTTACACGAATTTTCAGGGACAGACAGACGGATGGACAGACGTACAGACGGACAGACAACGAAATTATTATAATTGGGATAATTTTACTGGCCGTACACCCGTGAAAAATGACGGGAAATAATAATAACAACTTGCCTTGCGTGATATTGTGTGTAGTGTGTATAAGTGTGACGTTGTGTGTAGTGTAAAAATAGTGTCTTTCATAATATGTCGCGCGCTGATTTTGTGTCACACTCTAATTATCTAAAGTTTAATTTCAGCAATTTACGGACTTTACGACAGACAGACAATTAAATTATTATATTCGATGATATTACTTTGGGGGTTTAGAGATGGTAAGGAGCCTTTTCGGGTCACCACCGTCATGCGACGAAAAAGCTCCAAAGGCATAGAATATTTGATGATTTATTATCTCGATAAAACAAGTACAAAATATACACGAGTATGATTAACTACTGTAACGATATTGGCCTATTCAAATAGACATTGCTGAAAAATTATACGAAAATATCTATCTGCTAAAGTTTATAATAAAGAGAAGCTTCACAACCCGTTAAATACTCTATAATTAAATATTTGCCGGATAAGTAGGTGCGGGCGAGCTTTATTATTTCTGCACGCGGGCGTGTAAAGCAGGCTTTATGTTATTTTGTTTAACGAGATGGACCAATTACAGGTGCGCCGTTAGCACCGAATCTGGCCTATCAGGAACGTTTGTCCGCGGAACGAATTCGGCCAATCAGAGGCTTTCTGAGAGTTAGACTTTGACTTTTACACGCTAGTTGGAATCAAAGATGGCGCGAGATAGGGACTATTTTTAGGCGTTACAAATTAGAAAGCGGCACTTGAGTTTTCAGCTTGAAGGTCGGCGGAGGCTTTGTCGAGGAGAGTCAGTAAGGAAGATAATTTGGCTGGATCGAGGAAAAAGCCAGAGGTTGATAATAATTCAAAGAGAATTGGAACAGTGAACAGCTAAGCATTTTCAATATTATTTATTTCTATTGCCTTTTTCGTGTATTCAATTTAGAACTTTCTGGATCGTAACAATTATTGATACATGTTGTGGATTGTTTTGTTACGTATTTTGGGCCTAGGGATAATTATTACTATACGCGCTTCAGATTCAATATACAAATCGTAATATGGCGACTGTGATAGTTATTCAAATTATTGCATAACGCTTATGAAATATATAATTCTGTCGCTGTTCATATGAAAAATCACTTAAATTTGATATTCATATATTACCAAAGATATAAAGGCTTTAAAATGGAATACTTTACTGACGAAGGGTGTTTCGTGTTTGTTCGTGGGTTTTTAAAATTCAGTATAATTATGTATATTCAATGTCGCGAGGTTCAGAATGTGCGAGAGGTTCTTCAGGGCGGATGTATTCTTATGCTAACGAATGCTTCGTTATCTATACTGGCGATTGAATACACGGATTTCTATATGATTTGTGTAGATCGTGCGAGGGAATTTCCTACTAATAATATATTTTAAAAATGAATCTGGATTTTATAATTATTTTATTAAAACACGGATGTGAGATTATTGGACAAGGTACATGTTTGTATTGCATATCATTGGGCAATCGTATTAAACACGATTTGTTCCTATCAAGTTCTTATAAAGACGTGTTTCGAATTGTATATATATTCCTTAATTGCGATAGTTATTCATATGGCATTGTTTTTATTCATTCAATATTAGATATTTGAAATGTTTTTTTTACAACATATTCCATTATTGTGGGTCGTTTACGGTTAGATCAGATCAACCTTCGGTCTTCCGTAGCCGTGATAGTTTTCATATGACATTGTTTAATTCATTCAATATTAGATATTTGAAATGTTTTCTAGAACATTTTTCACTATTGTGGGCAGTTCGCGGTGTGTTCAGGGGTGGTTAACCTTCGGCCTTCCGTAATCGCGATAGTTATTCATATGACATTGTTTTTATTCATTCAATATTAGATATTTGAAATGTTTTCTACAACATTTTCCATTATTATGGGCAGTTCGCGGTGTGTTCAGGGGTGGTTAACCTTCGGCCTTCCGTAATCGCGATAGTTATTCATATGACATTGTTTTTATTCATTCAATATTAGATATTTGAAATGTTTTCTACAACATTTTCCATTATTATGGGCAGTTCGCGGTTTGTTCAGGGGTAGTTAATCTTCGGTCTTCCGTGATCACGTTATTTACTAATAGGACAGATTGTTTTGTTTTGTTCGGTTAATATAAGTAATATCATATTTTAATGAGTTACCGTAATTATTTATCTATATGATTTTATTATTGAGAGTGATGCAACGAATACTACTTTCATGAATACGAATATCAGGCCTACTAATCGGTGAATACGAATGCGAATATTTCCACCAAGGTGGGGGAACTTGAACATACTTGTAAATATAATAACCTTGATGCGACGAATACTACCTGGGGAACTTGAACATACTTGTAAATATAATAACCTTGATGCAACGAATACTACTTTCATGAATACGAATATCAGGCCTACTATTCGGTGAATACGAATGCGAATATTTCCACCAATGTGGGGGAAAACGCAAGCATACTTGTAATTGTATTGTTTATGTCTGCTTGTGATATCACTATACGGCGTAGATGAACTAGTTTGAAAGGGCTTATGTTCTGTATGTGCTTGGCGTAGAGGGAATAGTCTTCTTGTTTCTAGGATCCTATACAGGTTTACAGGTGCTGATATTGAAATATATATACAAGGAAAACACTATTTTGGGAACCATTAACTGGATGGCAGATATTGAAGCACACATACACACAAGGAGGACGTTATGTTAAATACATGACTGGAAAGTTGTTATTGGAAAACACAGGCGTCCAGTCGGCGGGACGCAAGCATATTTGTAATTATATTGGTCATGTCTGCATGTGATATCATTGTACGGCGTAGATGAACTAGTTTTAAGGGGTTTATGTCCTGTATGTGCTTGGCGTAGAGGGAATAGTTTTCTTGTTTCTAGGATCTAATACAGTTTTACAGGTGCTGATATTGAAATATATACATATATACAAGGAAAACACTATTTTGGGAATCCCTAACTGGATGACAGATATTGCAGCACACATACACACAAGGAGGACGTTATGTTAAATACATGACTGGAAAGTTGTTATTGGAATACACAGGCGCCACTAGAAGATATGGGCAGTTTGCAGAGAACTTCAACTTCTGTCAGTTAAGGACCTTTTACTATTACTATTCTTTCGCCTTTTTGCATAACCGTGGATGAACTAGATTGAAGGGGTTTATGTTCTGTATGTGCTCGGCGTAGAGGGAATAGTTTTCTTGTTTCTAGGATCTAATACAGTTTTACAGGCGCTGATATTAAAATATATATACAAGGGAAATGAAGGGCTACACAGGCGCTGGTAATTGCTCAATTTTGGAGAGTTATATTACTTCGGATCAGGATGCCATCTCAGAAGCAGACCAACTACAGAACTAAGATAAGAACCTTTGATATTATTTATTCCTGATGTTTTCTTATGTGTATCAAATGGAATGTTCGTGCTATATAATTTGTCATTGTCTCATGGTCACTATTCATTTCATTACGTGGGTTCAGAGTTCGACGGTAACGGACGCGGAAACAAATTAGTACTGATGTCGGGACGTAACGTCGGGATTATATCTTAATTATCTTTAGGATAGAAGCGAGGTCATCATACGTGCATTCTGCATTTCAAACGTATTACTAACATATATAAATACATATTATTGCGTTTTACAAATTGAATATGATCGCGGGACATAGGCATTCCGTCCGGTTATGCAATGTTAACTTCCAACGTAGCATAATGAGATCTTATTACCGGTGCTAGACTCTCGAGGTTAG
>JADDOH010006679.1:0-21549 GCA_016648135.1 Agrypnia vestita | reverse complement strand
AGTGTTCACTTCTTCTACGATAGAGGTCGCCAGTGTGCAATATGTACTCGTTGCGTCGGCGGACTTTACTGCGACGACTCTATCGTAGAAGAAGTGAACACTCCACAACAAAATGCATATAATTTACGCCCTCGGAAGCGTTAATCAGTCCGCCCTCTACCTCCGAGGGTAAAGGTCGTCCTCCTGATGACGGTATTTAAGAATTCAACCAAACATCGAGAATCGTCTCTCGGAAAAACATACGGCTCGTATTAAATATTCGCAACCAGTACAGTTAAATATGTCTAACGGCCGTAATAGGAAACAACCTTAAAGCTACAGATACTACTCATACATATGCTTATTTAGTGGCACGTGAGCATGCGCATTGAAGGTGACCCACCACATACCCTGGGCTGTTTTATGCGCCGAAGCGTCCATATCAGCCCAACACATTCGCCGCCTGGTTGGCATTATTTTATGCTAAAGCGTCCTCTCTGCCCGGCCTTGCGTCCCAGCATTACAAGAAACAAGACCAGGCGAGTCGGTCGCGCAAAACCTTCAATGTCCCATGCTAAAAGTCTTTATTTTTTAAAAGAGGTTTTACAAATTACAATAAAAGAACATCTATAATCTAAAAAATACAACATAAGGACAAAAAATAAATCAACACCCCTCCTTGGAGGGAAAGGGACAAAACAAAAATAAAAACATGTAGCACTTGTGTCAGAAAAGGTAAAACCACCGGTATGACACCGATCAAGAGAATCAACGTAAAATTGACAAAATATGATACAAAACAGAAAGATAACATGGTTGTGCAAATAAAATGGAAAATAACGATAGAAAACACAATAAAATTAACAAGAATGTAAAGAGAAAATAGAAGTAATAAACAGACAAAGTGAAATTGCAAGCAAGATTATTAAAAGAAAACAAAGAAAGACCGATGTAGGGCAGCATGGTCAAGGGTACATCAGGACCACTGAGCAGGACCCCTCAGGATTTCCCAACGGGTCACCCAAATTCCCACGAACACTTTAAAAAGTCTGAAGTTACCCTTCTTCTTCTTCTTCTTCTAGTGGCATGTGTGTACGCACATTGCTAGTAACGAGCATGCCACTAAGTGGCATGTGTATCTGTATCTTAACTTTTTAAAGGATATTCTTGTTTGGCATTTCCAAAGGTTTCGTACTCCATTGCGGTGATCGCCACGAGGGTTTGATCCGTTGGCTCAACAATATGAACAAGTTTCTGATTGAGAAAATTGTATGGTATTACCCGCAATTTTCTCATATTACAATCTTTTGTACGTGTTATTGCCTCGCTAATAAATATCACTTTTCTTTGAAGCATTATTACGTTCTGTTTACAAAAGAGATAGCAAAAGTACTGGGTAGGTTTCGATTTAAATACTGTGGTCCCTCAATATAATACATCACGTCAAAAAGTGATTTTATTATTTTAAAATGATCAATATAACAGTATACACCATGCGCGGGATTTATTTTCCATGCTTTCAACTTAATCTTGCCGAAATTCGACCTCAAAGTTACAAAGCTAACGTGAAAAAATAATCTTTATTCCTCTATATTCATCTGGTACAGTAGCCGGCAAACATCTTGAAAATTTTCGGCGTAGTGGGGGGAAGTTTGCCCATGTACCATTCCACCAAAGAGACTCAAATTTTGTCTTCTGCGCATTTCAAAAACTACAATAAAACGCCAAAAAATTTCAAGAAGTTTGCCGGCAACTATAGTAACAAATATCATGGATGCCGACAGTTCCCAGATGTCACTGGGATTGCTTAATATATGAAAAAATAAAGAAAACATAAATAAAAAGCGTGTGAATTTTAGAAAATGAAAAATCGGAGATTCTGGTTATTTATTTCACAAAGTGTTTTCCTCTCTCCTGTAAAATTTTGTTTTTGCATAATATAGATCATTTTTATAGGGACGCCTTTATTTGTCTTTTTTCATATTTGTTCTGTTTTTTCGTAAAAATGTTTGTTTTTTACTCGCCATTAAAGTCGATAGTCATCCTACCTGCCATTCGATCTATTCCTGATATTAGAAGTGTATAATGTAGAATTTCGTGGAAATATGTGATCAAATATCGCTGTTGGGACAATTTAGAAAACTTTAAAAAACAAAGAACATTGGATAAGTTCTTTAAAAAACAAGTGCTAACGAATCGTCTAGAATATAGGTACAGAATATAACAGAGCTAGTCCACAATACTTTACAGGTGGATTCCTGCCTTGATTGTGAGTTGAAAATGTTCAAACAACCATGACCTAATATCAATAGTTACGGAGTTATGCAATATCAAAGTTTGCATATTTTTTTAAATATTTCTAAGTTGGTTTTTACAAAACGTTGAAGTATCATTACAGTAACTTATAATGAAGTATCGATTACGAAGAATTTATTCGTTTCGATAAAGGTTAAATAAAATAATAGAAACCCTGAAAAAATTCAAAAGAACCTGCAAATTTATGTCAGATCTAGAAAAAGAATCAATAGGTCCAATGAGAATCTTGTGTAGCACAACAATATCGGATATTTTCCGTCGGGACACAAGTTTGTGCATTTTGTGCAAGACATTTACCTAAGTAGTTACATAAAGAGTTTTACAAAAACAAGGGTTAAACTTGTCCGACTTTTTTTTTCAAAATATAAAAATCAACTTTCTACTCAATCAAATCAATCTATACATGGCTAGGTTTTCAAAAACTTGAAAATTTGATTTGAATTTTGACCTCAGACCTGTAGAGGATCTTCTTCTTCTCCACTGCTGGATATAGGCCTCTTCCATACCCTTCCATCCTTCCTTGTTATTTGCTAATTGTTGCCATTTCTTCCCCCTGAAGAAAATATAAAACTCATCTCTCATCTTATCTTCTTCCCCTTGTCCTATTCGGGTCGAGGATCCATTTCTTTGACAAGGCGCCTCCATTCGTCCCTGTCTTGTGCTAAATGCGCGCCCCCCGTCCATTGTAGTCCCATCCTTTCCACTCACATCTTCTGGAGTTGCCTCGCCCAACTGTGTCTGGGGGGGTCCACTGGACGTCTACCCTCAGTATTTGTCTGCACTCAGTATTTTCCTAGGAATTCGGTCATCAGACATTGCTGTCATCAAATCTATTTCTCCATCTTGCCGTCCATTGCTGGAGAATTCGCTGAAAAATATTAAACTAATAAATATATTTTTACAACATGGATCACTATTAACATGACTCAGCTGCATTCCCTCGATTTTTTAATATTTTTTCTCCATCTTAATGTAATTCATACAGATGATATAATCATGTCCCATTTAAATCGATTAAATAATCAATATTTTCAGACAGCTGTTACCGAACGATCCCGAATTATATTGCCACCATTATAGAATTGATCCACCAAGGTCTGCCGATGCATAATACACAATCATGATTCAACACGCAATACGCAAGTACGTACGTAGGTACCTACCTTCCTTATTATGCGATCAGATAAAATAAAATTCGCGCTCTTGCAACCCAGTTTATTTGGCGACGAGCGGCCAGATGCCGCGCGGGGCCTCGCACATACGCAAACCGTTCCTAATAATAACACTTGCCGAAATGACATTTAAGAACATGTCTCCCCGTTCTTTGGTGGAAATACTGTTATAATATACGTTTATCAATAAAATCAAAATCAATAATGATTTAAATTATTTTAATATACGCATACACCTCCTGTGATCGCTTTTAGTACCTACTAAGGCGGTTGAAAATTTAATTTGCTGCTTTTTAGTCATTTTTATAAAAGCGTATTTTTGTGTATAATACACTTTTTAACATAATAATTCGTCACATTAAAACATGTAATTAATTCGAATTGCGTCGAAAAACGAACCTACATATTAATTTTCCGCCATTAGCCTCAAACCTCACTTTTTTAAAATCATACAAGCAGACATATGTCACCGGCATGTACAATGTTCGAACTTTTTAAAAAAAATTACTTTTTGCTTCACAATTATATTTGCAACGTTGCAAAAAAAAAATCGTTCGATCGGTTGACAAAAGTATTATTTTTTCTGTAATTACAAAATAACTTTGTAGCTACATTATTTATAAGAAAGGCTTTTTAAAAAATTAATATTTATTGAATATTTAAGATGTTTTGGGTCCAATAGTTTTCATGAAATTAGTTTCCAATTAGTTAATCAATTCTCATATAATTATTTTCTATTTTTTAATGGCTATTCTTCCAATTTAAATTTTTACATCGTAATGGGGGATCATTGATGCCAAAACAAGCTAATCATTCAATAACATTCAATAAATAGTGGTTATACACGAAATGTTTTATTTTAATAAATAAATATATTATTTTTCGCGTGTCCGCATTCGCGAGGCCCGGGCGCGCTCTAGCCGCTCGTCGCGGGCCGAATCGAGGACGAGGTCCGCGCTCAGTGGGTCATTGCCAAAACGTAAAGGTGACGTAACGCGCATGCGCCCGGTAATGAACTTTAAATTATCGCGAAACAGGAATTCGCCGCGAAATATCGAAATGCGATTACGCACACGCACGTACTCCGATGTGAAAAGCCGGCTCGCTGATTGGACGTTTGTTCTTTGATCTTTGTAGTCCTTCCTCGCGATGGGACAGCGTTGTTGGGACGTGTCGACACGCTTTTGACATCGTTAAGGCGCGCTTCCTATTCTGACATCCGTTTCGGAATAATTGTAATTTATTCAGTAAATGACAGGTTGACAATAGGATTGTTTT
The DNA here is from genome assembly GCA_016648135.1 of Agrypnia vestita. NCBI lineage: Eukaryota > Metazoa > Arthropoda > Insecta > Trichoptera > Phryganeidae > Agrypnia > Agrypnia vestita. The sequence goes on along the minus strand of JADDOH010006679.1, from coordinate 16,804 downwards.
ACTTTTTTATATGTCAAAAATACAGAAATAGGGCTAAATCCAAGATAATGGTCCCATTGCATATACAACGAAAATGATTATTTCACTATATTATTGAATGTGCTAATAACAAAATGAAAGATAATTTACGTTTAAAAAGTAAGTATAAAATTAGATATTACACTTTAAAGCTTCGAAACATGCACTGCATATTTTGACATTTCATAGGCAATATATGAGGTTAGGTTAGGTTATTAGGTTTGGTTAGGTTAGGATATTAGGTTTGGTTTGTTTAATTTAGATTACGATTATTTTAGTTAGATTAAATTAACAGGACATTAAATTATATAGTGAAATACTTATTTTCATTGTATGAACGACGGGACCATAGTCTTGGATTATTCCAGAAATAGTTATTTTTTATTCGTTTGCTTCGCGTGTGAATAAAATTATAACACAATATTTTTAAGTTTCCAGTCAAGTTAAGAATTATTCATAGCAACATTATTTATTTGTATCGCTCAAAATATCAATCAAATCATGCTGGAAACGATTGAATATTTTAATAGCAATAACTATTCTGATTTTTCTAATTATCTTTTGGAAAAAACCTTTCCTTTTGTATTTTAATATAGGCTTTGAAATTGTACATACAAATAATATAGGATTACAGTTTAAAAAATATAAATTTTACAAATGTTAATAAAAAAATATACATCAAATGCATGCCGTATCGGTTGAAATTAAACTATACACGAGAGTAATATCTTGGAATATGCAAAAAACATCACCTACCTCTGCAAAAACGTCGTAAAATAGTAGGTACCTAGACTAAATTTTCTTGCTAAAAATATCATATAAGTTATAAAATAAATATAAGTTCTAAAAATCAACCCTCTTCTTCTTAGTCCCCTTGTTTCTACTAACTACAGGCAAAACTCATACTTGTGGCGAACTTGCAACAAATTCAACGCACTCACAAAAAAGTATAATTTAGACTTATTTCAAAATAACCCCACTCACGTGCGAACCTCGCTTTCTGATTCATTTTTCAAATAAAATATATGTTATTATTTTACACTAAATCAATTATATTATTTTACACTAAATCATCAATATACTATATCATATACAGGGTTATTTGTAAAACATTAATAACCTCGCAGGACTATACTCCTGCCTTGATTATGAGTCGAAAATGTTCAAGCTATTATGACCTAATATCAATAGTTATGGAGATATGCGACATCAAAATTTGCGTTTTTTTTTCAATATTTCTGACTTATTTTTTGTAAAACGTTGGACTATCGTTACAGTAACTCATGTCGATTACGAAAAATTCATTCGTTTCAATACAAGTTAAATAAAATGATAAAAACCCTGAAAAAATTCCTATTGGAATATTTTCCAATTGGAATTCGAAGGTTTTTATTTTTTATTTGACTTGTATTAAAGGAAATAAATTTTTCATATTCGATATATGTTACTGTAATGATAGTCCAACGTTTTACAAAAAATAAGTCAGAAATATTGAAAAAAAATGCAAACTTTGATGTCGCATATCTCTTGAACTATTGATATTAGGTCATAATAGCTTGAACATTTTCGACTCATAATCAAGGCAGGAATATAGTCCTGCGAGGTTATTAATGTTTTACAAATAACCCTGTATATGTTCACCACGCAAATACTTTATTTTGTCACTACCAGTGAAAACTTGTAATTGTTAGGTGTTGATTTTCCGAATAAAAAAAAAATGACTAAATAAAATACTATAAAACCAAATACTTTTTGCAAATAGTTACCGTTAAAATTTGTTTTCACATTAGTTCTTTTTCTATGTTTATTTCAATTTCAATTTCTTCGCCTCTAAAAAAAACACCCAGATCTCTTCACTAATTCTGCCGTCATAACAAATTTATGAGAAATGAAAATGGATTTCTAAAGAAAAGGCGCATCCGCTCAGTTTTTCCTCCTTTATGTAGGTATGCGATATTTTAGATTGTTCTTAAGAATTTTAGGCGAAATTGAAAATCTAAAATTCAATGTTTTGAAGTTGCAAAGACGTATTTGGTCGGTTACTTCTACATTTATATAAAGTATTTTCATCATTTATGTAAATGAAAATTTTGTAAAAGACGCAATTTTAAATTGAAAAGAACGCTCTTGTTTGTTAACGTCCATTCATCTTAGTAATTAGAATAATCATATAAATAGGTGGGATGCAAATGACCACTTGCGTCTTTTCTTCAATGCATTTTTTATATAAATTAATGTGAAAAGGAAAACCAAAATATCTAATTAAATATATAGTCTACAAACTTCGTCGCTATATCTGTACATTTTCACTTTCACTCTGACATCTGATTACATTAAAGAGTTAAGGTTGTTATTACGGTCGTTAGACATATTAAACTGTAATTTCGGATATTTTATACGCACCGTATGTATTACCGAGAAGCGAATCTCGACGTTTCGTTGGATACTTATCCAACGTCATCAGGAAGACGACCCTGACAAGGCAAAAATCTTACCAACAGATCCGTACCTTATACCCAGATTAGTGAGGGAGTCCATTGAAATATACAAACATCCCAATTTCAATAGAGTGACAGTTACAAACTATCAAGTATTTGGCGCCCTGTTCTAACGACACTGATTCAACCCTTGAGAGAAGTCGCAGTAAAATCCGCCGACGTAACTAGTACATATTGCACACTGGCGACCTCTATTGTAGAAGAAGAGAACACTCCACAACAAAGTGCATACAATTTACGCCCTAGAAAGCAGCACCTAATCAGTCCGACCTCCACGTCCGCGGGTAAAGGTCGTCCTCCTGATGACGTTGGATAAGTATCCAACGAAACGTCGAGATACGCTCCTCGGTAATACATACGGTGCGTATAAAATATCCGAAATTACAGTTAAATATCTGATTACATATTTTGGATCCAGCAAGGTTTAAAAAAAATATATACCTTTCATTTTTTTTCTCCGTTTTTGATGTTTGTCAAATGCGCCATTATTTTTTTACGACGACACAATTCGTTTCACACGACCAAACCATCTGTGCGATTGTATATTAATCCTGTAGGTAGGTACCTACACTAAGTGACAATCAGCTTTGTGTTCACTCAAATCGGTCCACTCTTCATTGATTCGTAAATAGTTGGCGATTTAGTGACCTCATTTTCGCTGCTATCAGCATTTTTTTAAATAGATATGCGAGCACGCGGAATGCGTGTCGCGTCAACATACTTAATATTTTCAAAATAAGTTAAACGCTCCTGCTATGAAAATAGGACTAACTTGCTGGTGTCCTGGAATGGGGCTCGAATCACCGACCACCAGTTCACTAGGCGAGCGTCGTGACTAGGGAATGCAATCCCGAGTCGGGATTGCCCTTTCAGGATCCCTCGAGATTAGAATTTCCAATCCCGCGGGATCCCGAATGCTTTTGTGTTCTGTTTTGTTTATAGAGTTGAATAGCAATTAACGACAATGCCTTACATTTTTATATCAGCAATTTTAGTAAAATGTTCATTATTAATCATTGCATTAAAGTTTTTTTAGGCATTTTTCCAAGCATCAATCAGTCAATATACTAGAGTTAGTAGTAGTTTTTATTATTATGTTAGGTTAATAAAATACAGTAAATATTATTCAAAGCTATTATCATCATTTGAATGTGACATGAACATAATTTTTAAGTATTTACTAAAAGATCTATAGACATACACAATGAAACATACAAAACATAAAAAATGCTGATCAATCCCCATAATCCCAATAATCTCGTCCGATTTTATGGTTCGGGATTGATCTCGTAAAATGCCTCGAGATCTCGCGGGATCCCGATCTCGCGGGATCCCGATTTCGCACGATCTCGTAACTGATTTCTTCTTGTTGTGTTAGTATACACCACAAGTGTTAGTATCCAAATAGAAATATGTTATTTTAGATGAGTATTTGAGTAATTCGTAAATGCACACTATATAAAATACTACATATTTATTTTTCTACCTGTCTATATGGGAGAAATATTGTATTAAGAGAGAGAGTTCGTTTACTTTGGGAATCAATCAATCATCAACATGAATGAAGGGTATATTGCTGTTAAAATACCATTATTTTTTTAAATCGACTAACAATAAAAGTTATTATAAAATAAATAAAATACGTAGTAGGTAAAAATTGTCATGATAATACTGCCATGAGACGTAGACGTAGACGCAGGTGTGCAGAAGCAGAAAGAATTATACGAAGATTTTACAGCATTTTACAGTAAGTTGGAAATTGCTAGACGGGTCCAGAATAAACTAATAGATTCGCGAAACGTCTGGAAACCCGAAAATGTACATATACAAGCGAGAACAGCACCATAGAGATGATCAGTTGTAGTGTTTCCAGATCTATTGTAGTGTTGGCATTATCACTAGCTACAGAAGAGAGTTGGCGACTCAATATTGGCGACACTTAAGATGATGCGTTCATAAAAAAGGAATATTCGATGGAATTAAACGTGTAAAAATTACGAAGCATAAAATAATAAAAAATTCACGATAACGATTCTGAATTATTCAGATACAAAATATGTTTATAAAAGTACTTTAAATAAAACAGAAAATTTTGAAAATATATATATATATCAAATACAAAATAAAATAAAATATAAAAATAAGTATTATAAAATATAAAAATAAGTATTCTGTATGTACAGAATACTTATATTTATTTTGTATTTGCATTTCGAATATCTATTACTTATTTCAAATAATTCACATCTCTGATATAGAAAATTCACCTTTTTTTAAATATAATAATCTTTACATTCGTCTAAAAAATACGTCAACGAAAATTTTTTTTTGTATATTTTAAGAGTAGAGTTTTTAAAATCGACATTTTAAATTCCCGTCGGTACACTAACACGAGTACCTGCGTCATAATTGTATTTGTATCCAGATATACAAATACTACAGCACTATACCAAACGCGCGAGTTGATACGTCATGACCAATCATGTGCGTTTTAATAAAGTCGTATTTTTAAAATAAAAAATATGAGTGAAAACATTATTCCACATTATCCATACTGATTCACAGAATATAATTAATATTAATTAACCAATTTCATATATTTCATCTGTATTTATAATACTATAAGAAATTTCACATTTAACTTTTTTTAACATTAGGTTCCTATCCGAAAATATAGAGTTAATCGGATGGTTTAATAAGATATTAAAACGATAAACTTAATATTGGCAAATACGACGGTATACGTAGGGACCAGAATGTTCTTAGGTTTTCACGGCCACTCAGAAACTTCTGGTTTGTCTTCTGGGATATTATGCCGTGTTTTTACGACCTTTCTGGCCGAAGAATCGGATCCCATTGCAGGGTCCATCACTAAGGCTGATGTGTATCACATCAGCCCTGATATTTTAACCGGTGACAAATTAACCGTTATTTGAGATTTGTATCTGATTGCGTCGATGATTACCAACTGATCTTTTGCAATTCGACGGGCAACCATCGGTACTTCACAAATATTATAGGCTAAATCCAAGTTCATGGTCCTATCGCGTATATAATAAAAATGAGTATTACACTTTATTATTGAATGTGTTAATAACAGAATAAAAGATAATTTATGTTTAAATAATAACTATTAAATAAGATATAACATTTTAAAGTTTCGAAAAATGTACGACATTCCATAGGCAATAGGAAAAATGTGTAAATCATAGACAATGTATAAGTTTACATAACAAATTTATATTTTTTATAGACGAAAGAAATATGATGAATAGCTTTTTCTTTTATATGCCCTTTTCAATGGTTCTTAAAGTAATGACTGACATTCAAAATGTATGGTAAAATTTTCGAAAATTTAAAGTGTAATATCTTATTTAATACTTATTATTTAAGCCTTAATAATCTTTCGTTTTGTAATCAGGACATTCAATTATATAGTGAAATACAATCGGACCATGATCTTGAATTATGCCCAATTAAATCTCAGTTATTAATCGTATTATAATCGGATACAAATCCCAAAAAACTGTACCGAAAATAACCGGTTAAAATAACGGCTTAACCATCACTAATAAGCCACAAACCAGAAGATACGTAGGGACCGTAGATATGTATTGTACACCACAAGCAACAAGAAATAACAATTTTTAATGAGACGCAAATCTCAACATTTAAATACCAGTTATTTCCAATGGCGCCGCTTCAAGGACCCGATCGCAATAATACACGTAATTTTATCTACAGTAAACACGATGCCGGAGTGTCCCACTTCCTTCCTGACGGAAATAGTCGGCAGCCATTAGTTTACGTAACGCCGCGAAGTGCGCTTTCAATGTCAGCCAATTCGATAAACAGGAAGTAAGGTTTTACCGTGTTGCGTGGACCTACACGACGCAGTACCTACCTTCAGTTCTGTAATCAATATATATATATATACCATATAAATAAAGAAACCCGTGTTTCCCTACCCGCCAAGTTTTCTCCACAACCAGCCACAACCACCCACCGGTGAGTATGGTGGTAGATAGCCCTTGGTGTCACATTACATTACGCGACGAAAATGTGCTTTCTAGCACATTTTTTTTGTTATGGGAAGGCCGCAAATGCTTCAGATTGTTTCAAAATAGATGCGCCAACTGTGTCGGTGAGTCTAGAAGTTTCTGGAAAACCCGATCTAGAAATTTCTGGAAGAAGAAGGTTCTAAATTGAGTGGCGGAATGTGACGGAGTGTCTAGAAAGTTCCTGTACATTCGATAAATTTATTTAAATTTGTGGAAGGAGAATGTTCTAGAAGGTTCTCTAAAGTTCTATGACGATCCAAACAGTGCACTAAAAACAGTGCACTAAAGTACGCGAGCGAAGCCGCGCGGGCACAGCTAGTCTGGTACACGTAATAATGTCATACGTACTTCATGATATGTGGCGTATAAAAGCAAAGTATAAAAGTACGTTAAGAGTAGAATAGGATAGGTATATGATACCTTTCTGGGGAACCGGAAACAAGACAAACCTAAACAGACTCCAACGACAGCAAAATAAAATACTGAAAATGGTCTACAATTTGAAATTACCGAATAACACAGCTATTAAAAGTTGATAACATTACAAAAATCGAAACATTTAAACTCATTCACAAGCTTGCAAATGGCGAAATACAAGACGAAGACATCAAATTACACAAATACAGGAAAATTATTAACACTACACTAGAACGGCTCAAAAATAGTAAATAACTCAAGTCTAAACAATAACAGGACAATCACTACTAATTTGTAACGGTTTAAAATTATGCAACGACCTACCACAACAGACAAAACAATTGACTGCTAACAATTTCAAAATAGGAGTAACAACAATGCTAAAACTCCAACAATGCCAAATACCTATAACAAATGATTTTGTGTCCTTATTATATTTTTATATTGATGTGTATAAAATATTATACACAGACCTTTCAGATTTCTGTCATATTTTAAATAATAAAAAAAGGCAGCAATACCCAAAAAAAATTAATGTGGTCATCGAGGATAACTAATTTATAATGGTTTGAATTCGAGATTTTAGGAAAACATAGCCTGCTATTATAGAAAAAATGATTTTGAAAGGAATACATACATAAATAAAAAGTAGAATTCAGTGCATTTTAAATTAAATAATAACCTCAGTGACTACACTCAAAATAATGTTTTAATTTTTTGGATATTGCTGCCTTTGCTTTTATACCTCACATTTTATGCAATTAATACCATGTGGTAAAATATTATTTATCCTTGGCTTTACCCAACCGAGTTTCTCCAGGGTATGCTTGGCTACAATAGTTTAGAGACTAGAAGGAATGTGTATTTGATTACACATTTTTATCGATTGTTGCGCGGTATGATCGATAATCCTGAAATTATGCAGAGCATTGGTTTGTATGTTCCTGATAATTACACTAGACATCGTCAGCATAGATTGTTTCACATTCCAATATACAGGACCAACCTGCCGATGGTTATGCCTGTTGGAAGAGCCACAGCTATGCTGAACAAAATTGCTTTGGGTATTGATATATTCCATGTGTCTGAGGGGGTTTTCCGAAGCGGGATTCTCCTACACCTTTGACCAGATTTTATGTTATTTTTAATTTATTAAATATTTTCATTTTTGATATATACTTCCTAATATGTATGCCTTAAACATTTTGTTTGTCATGTACATATTATCGTGAAATAAATTGAATTGAATTGAATTGAATTGAATTTAAATTAAATAAAAAAACTCTTATCAAAGTCGTAGGGGAATCCCGTTTTAAAAAATCCTTTCAGATACAAAGAACACAATAATATCAAAGTGATATTGTTCAGCACATCGGTAGTAGTGATTCCAATTGACATAATCATCGGCAGGTTGGTCCTATATATTGGAATGTCTATGGTAATTATTAGGAACATGCAAACAAATGCTCCACATTATTTCAGGATTATCGATCGTACCGCACAACAATGGATAAAAATGCGTAATCTAAACGTATTCCTTCTAGTCTCTAAACTATTGTAGCCAAGCATACCCTGGAGAAACTCGGTTGGGTAAAAAGCCAAGGATAATGTCCGTACTCTCTTATATAGAGATACATCTCTGGTAACAGCTTTCAGATCTGCGGAATGACAAAAAAATGGTTTTTATTCAAGTATGAAAAAATTAATAGCATTTGATGACTATATATAAAACATCGGAGATGATAACGCGTCACAAGCTTCAGTTAAAATCCCCCGTACGCGAGACGGACGGAATAATTTTCATGACGCATCTACAACTTCGTGAAAAAAATCTACGAGAATTTTAAGTAAACAGAAGTTTGAGGAAAACCAAACAATTGCGAAATTGAAAAGAAAAACGTTTGACGTATTTTAGTTACTTCGGTAAAATTCCGCTAGATGGCAGGACCAGTGTATGTTTGGAACCAACGTCCCTTGAGCTTTGAAAAGAAAATGACAGAATTGGGAGGTCATAGTGATAAAATTAAGTCAATTCAATGAGTCAATAAAATTAAGTATGCAGAGTTGTTCTTTAGATCCAGCAAGGAAAAATTAGATGAGATAGAAAATAAAATAAAATGCGATTATTTCTTTATTTTTTGAAAATGGATAAATGACATGATTAATTATTTGAAAAATTTTGCAAGTAACAACGACATTAGTCAACTTGGTTCAACGTTATTGTAAAAAAAAACAAAACTATTGGTGTAAAAATCAGATAAAAATAATAAAAGCATTAAGAGATATTTCTTTAACAAATTAAATTCCCAAATGTTGTTTTGGCTCTCCTGAAAACCTGAATTTTTTGACCCGCGGTCAATCAGAATTTATTTATAATTTTCAAAATAGTGCATTCGTTAATTAATATACGAAAATCTGTATGCTCTAACATAAATACATCATCATCATCATCATCATTCTTGGCACTACAACCCTTGGTGGGTCTTGGCCTCCTCAATAATTTTCCTCCACTCATCATGAGTGGAGGAACATAAATACAATATTCATAAATTTATAACCTGTCTAAATCCCACACAACATATTTTATTTCTAAGAAAATTAAGATAAATTATAGAACTCTCACAGAGACGAAGCTATGAATATGAAAAACATGTGCGGAAGTCTTTTTATACTATGGCCCAGGGCTTACAACCTGTATGAACTGGCTTAAGTGAGCGCTCTACACAGTGAATGGAGTCCCACTGCATTCCCGGGACATTTTATGAGCGAAAACGTCCATATCGGTCCTACTCATTTTTTTTATTTTTATTAAAATATAATAGAAACCTGAATACTCACAGTAAGAAACTCTTTGTTAAATGAAAAGAAAACCAAATAATACATACAAAATTAAAAGAAACATAGTAATGGAGACGATAAAATATCTTAAAGTAGTGGAAGAATTAGAGTAATATAGTAAATCAAAGAAACATATTAATAAAAGGTAACAAAAAATGATCAAAAATAAAAAATTAACATCAAGAAAGAAAGCATAAGAAAAGCAGTCCGTCATGGGTATAAGAATAATAGGAGTTTTGTGGGAAACGCGAAAAGAGAAGACACATGAGTTTATTCTGATTGAACTATACAAAATTACACGCAGCCGTTTTTTTAGAATGAACGATTGATGCGTATATACTTTTATTTATCTCTCTTTGTCTGTTTGTTTGTTGTGGTGGAATTTTGTAATTGATTTTTCACCAACTTGCCGACTAGCTAGAGCTCTGAAACTTTCAACATTTACGTAAAGTGGATGACTATACGTTATTTAATTATTTTCGAGATGGTTTAGTCATTATTTCGATTAAAATTAATAATCAAGTCACTCACAAGCGAGAGCCGCGGAAACAGCTGAAAAAAAGTCGTTGGAAAATTTGTTTAATACTTTAAAACAACGTGTTTAATATTTGGATACTGCAAGGGTAATGTTAAACAATCGATTACGAATGTATGCAAAGAAAGCTTATAAAAGATCGTTACAAAATGACGTCATACTAGTTGAAGGGTATTTAGTTTGATCTTTTCATAATTATTGTTTCAAAATTTAGAAAATATTGGCACCAGACGGACGCCATATTGTGGAAAAGGAATTAGCTTCTGTTCGTATTTTTTAGCCATAAAGAATCCTTTTTTGAAAATAAAATAATACATACATGTTACAGTAACAGTGAATATTACATTTTTTTATACGTAGGTATTTAACTATCCCCAGAAAAGTTAAAACTTGTGTTTGGGGACAGGAGTACCTACATGATAAGTATGTATAAGTCAACAATGGAACAGTGTAGAGAAATACAAACAACATAAAATAAATAATAATGACTCAAGTATACTAATTATATTCGTAGTACCGCTATTTATATAAATTTATTTAAATAGCGGTACTACGAATATAATCTAACTAATTTTTGTTTTAATTATGTATATTCTTTTTGTTTTACGAGTTTCTTGAATTTTGTATAGTGTTCTTAAGTTCTGATATTCATTGGTAAATTAGTGAAAAATTTGACACCTATAAGTGTAATTCAATTCAATTCAATTTATTTATTGATAATATGTACATTACAAACAAAATGTTTAAGGCATACATATTAGAAAGTATATATCAAAATAAAAATATTTAATAAATTTAAAATAACATAAAATCTGGTCAAAGGTGTAGGAGAATCCCGCTTCGAAAAACCCCCTCAGACACATGGAATATATCAATACCCAAAGCGATTTTGTTCAGCACAGCTGTGGCTCTTCCAACAGGCATAACCATCGGCAGGTTGGTCCTGTATATTGGAATGTGAAACAATCTATGCTGACGATGTCTAATGTAATTATCAGGAACATACAAACCAATGCTCTGCATAATTTCAGGATTATCGATCGTACCGCGCACCATCGATAAAAATGTGTAATCAAATACATATTCCTTCTAGTCTCTAGACTATTGTAGCCAAGCATACCCTGGAGAAACTCGGTTGGGTAAAGCCAAGGATAATGCCCGTACTCTCTCATGTAGAGATATCTCAGAAACTTCTTTTGGACTTTCTCCACCATAAGAGAGTACTTGCTCTCATGTGGCCCCCAGATCATCGAGCCACTCTCGAGTCTACTCCGCACCAAGGAGTTGTAAAAAGTTCTCAGTACGCGGGTATTCTCGAAAACCCTGGCAGTACGCAGAACAAATTCTAACATTCTCAAAGCATTACCGCTGATCGTCTCTATGTGATCGTGAAATGTTAGGTTGCTTACAAATCTAACACCTAATGGTGTTGTGTGGCTGTTTTGTTGTATTTAGGAATGTTTAAACATCCTATTTTAAACAAAGTATCTATTTACTGTGGTATTTTATGTCAATACGTACACAATTTAACATGTCTTTTTTGAATAATCAATTTATGAATTCATTTTGACTGCCGGGATTCGAGTCCCGCGCTGCTCAGTCGGTAATGTCACGTAAGCACAGCAGATTCCTGCTTAATTCAAGGAAAACAATCGTGATATGACAGCATGTAGTTCGCCTTCAGACCACGAACGCGCCATACAGCAGACGTTGCGCAACGCGGCTCAAGATGAAAATTAGACCCACTAAATTGACATCTCATTTTATCTCCCGTAGGCAGAGGTCGATGCCAATATTTCGACATGTGGCTGGAATATATTTCAAAATATAACACATACGACAAAATTATAATATATACTCAAGATATGAGTAAATATATCACGATTAATAATGTCCCTGTGGTGATATTGTATTGTGCTCTTGAAAAATTTGGACTTACTCAAAATATTCTGAATACAATTTAATTTGTAGAATATTATACATAAATTATTTCTAATAACCGACTCACCTTAAGAGGATACTCTAATCTCTAATCGGTATTTATATAATATTTTTGACGTTTAATTTCTAGATTAGAATGTAGAACTCTTTCTAGACACATACTAATTCAATTATCTTTCTTAAATGGAAAGAGGTTTACCTACTGTTGGAAATGTATCAAACTCGAACGCGTACACAGTGACGTATCATCTGTATTATAATTGCTTCAAAAACGCAGTGTGCAGTACGTTGGTTGGCCATTGCCAACTACAAAAAATAACCAAATCGTTTAAAAAGCAGCAGGCAATGGGCGATAGCCAATAGCAGACACTTTAGGCACCCGCAGGGCATAGCAGCAAGTAATACTGCAATATTATTTTATAATATAATGTTTTGGTTCAAATATTTAATATCAGACGAGGATTAGGTAAACAGAATGAAAATATATAGTGATTTTCATTCATACAGTACAAGAGGAGGCGAAGCATAAGACTTCAGAAGAAAAAGAAAAACACTTCACTAAATTTTCTGATGTATATCTACTACCGAAAAAATACAGTGAAAATTACATATAGTATGAAAAACTATTAAATGACTAAATATTATGTAATACTATATGTTTTTTAATGTAAATCATGTATTAGCTCATACAGCATACATATGGAACTAAATGACATCATACCGAAGATCATAAAAATTCTGATTTAGGAGCCATACTTTAAGAGTAGAATAGGATATACACCCTTCTGGGGAACCGGAAACAAGACAAACCTAAACAGCTCCAACGATAGCAAAATAAAATACTGAAAATGGTCTACAATTTGAAATACCTGACATCAACTGAAACGGTTCACCAAATAACACTGCAATTAAGCGCTGATAATATTACTACACTAACGCATTAACAAGCTAGCAAATGGCGAAATACAAGACGAAGACATTAAATTACAACACTACACTAAAACGGCTCAAAACTAGCACATAACTCAAGCCAAAACAAAAACGGGACAATCACGACTAATTTGTAATGGATTAAAATTATACAACGACCTACCACACCAGACCAATAACAGTTTCAAAATAGTGACAAAAATATTAAAACTCAGCCACTTATAACAAATGACTTCGTGTCTTTATTATTATTATATTATTATATCGAACTCTTGTGTAAAATGTTATCCATAGACCTTTCAGGTCTCTTTCATATTTTAAACAAATAAAAAAATAGTAAAAAATAAACAGATAAATTCTGAAGTTTAAAGAGTTTGATATTACAGAAGGTGGAGTGCCTACTATCTCTGTCAGAAGTAGTACATTTCATTTTGGTCTACCTGGGCCTCTTTTGAAGGGATCCCCTGGGCTCTTTTTAGGAACGAGTTTGTATAATTCTCTCTGCTTTTCCTAATATTACCTCTTTAAATCAGCGAGTCGATTTATCATATCTAATGGGGAGGTACTTACAAAACCACATTAAAACCAGCTATAATGGCACAAAAAACCTTGCTCCGAGTCATTAACAAGAAACCATTTATATACCAATCAGACAGACTATTCAGAGAATTTAATGTACTGGACGTTAGACAGTTGTTCGTTAAGTCTACCCTCATCTTCTACATCAAAAACACAAACCACCTAACAGCAACCAGTAACTCGCATTCACATAATACTAGACAAGCATTACTAAACCTTGACGAAATACCAAACTCTAAGACAACACATGGACCGAAAAATTTCTCATACATAGGGCCTAAAATATTTAACATATTTAAAACAGACTTCCCGACAGTCAGAATATACTCAATTAATAAAATAAAAGCTTTGGCAAGCAATTGGCTTACCTCTAAAGGTAGAACAGCAACTGAAAATTTACTTACTGTAATTGCATAATAATGTCTATTAATAAAAATACATACCTATATAAGTAAATCAATTAATTAAGGAAAATAAAAAATAATCTTAAACAAAACTTTAACCCTTTTTACATTAAACAATATTCTACACATATTCACACTTGGACCTATGACTCACTCAACTTATCACTAACATTGCACTTGATACTTTGTAGATACATAATTATTACCTTATGAAAACAAATATTATTGACTAATTCAAAAAAATATTATAATTGTGTTCTATAACGCCACTCTGGGACAGGCGTAGCCTAGTAGAGTAGCATAATCCACAAATCTAACAAAAAAAAAAATTGTGTAATCTTATCTTATATTTTTATTGTTAAATTATTATTAAGTACCTATATATTGTAAATAAGGATTTTTTGAAATAAATAAAAAAAAAATTCCATGGTATTCATTGAGCTTAGCCATTTGGCGCGTTCTTTACATGTATGCGTTTCACCTACTTTGCAATCGCATTTCCCTTGATGTAGCTTTTATCCAAAGATTAAAGTATATCTGAAGGATCCATGGTAGATGTAGAGTTGCCCCTCGATTTTTCTGACAATTTAGCCAATAATCTACTGTTGTTATTTTGGTCCTTTCTTTGCTTGTCGAATGATTTTCTTTCAGCGGAAGTTCGCATCGCTAACAAAACCTCTTTATATTTATCCAAATTGTGAAATCCTTCCCTGTCATCCCTTTCAAAAGTTTTATGTTTGATGCTTCCAAATTCTTTCTTAAAATCTTGCTCCAAAGACATCCGCTTTTGGCCAGTTGCAGCTTTTGAAAAGGATTGGATTGTATCTTTAAGCTATCTAGCTTGGTCTTTGTGTAATTTTTTATGAGTTATCCGTGTTTCGTGACCGCCGAGCTGCCGGCCGCGAAATGAATTTGATTGGTCGAGACTGACGCCCGACATATTCTAAGCCAACCGCTAGCCAGGATTTAAACTTTTGAAGAATCCGCCCAGTGACAGCTGGAAAGGGGCGTGGCGGTGTCTTTTCTACTGAGAACTGACATTCCATTTTCGTGTGGTATTCGAATGCGACGAAGAGGCATCCATTCACATAAGCCTTTCGGAAGAGACAGATCGATTTGTTCCGGATTCGATGAAGTCGGGAGAATTGGAGATTGTAACCGCACGCGACATCCTAGGAAAACGCTGTAAGTACAATTTGTCAGCCATGTACGTAGTTAGCCTTTGGCCTAGTGTATTTTGCGTGTCAGAAAATCAATCATTATCGGCGGAAATTGGGAAGGAAAATATTTCTTCCCTATCCCGACATTTATCGTCCTTTTCAACTTTTATATTAGAGATAATAATTTCCTAAAATAAATAAAAACGCTTTACTTTGTATTAAACCACGATTTATTGTTGTGCCAACCGGATTCGCTTAAACTTAAGCTTCATCAGGGCAACTTAATAACTAAACAATAAATACAAAGCAGTGCACTTATATATACATAATGAGGGAGACAAAATAAAAAATTTTATATTATGTTCTCTTTCATAATTACTGGTATATTTTTGTCTCACTTATTTGTAATTTATTTCAACTCTCTCTATCTCTCTATTGTTGTCATTATCGTGTAATTTTATATTAGGTCCTTACATATGAAATTGGCGTTTTGCCGTACTGGCAAATTTGGTCTCAAATATCTTCTCTTTGGTTAGGAATTCCAAATCCAAATTTATACAGCTATTTACTCATGTATTTGTGTTTTGAAAATTATAATTCATTTGTTTTTTCCTCAATTGTTTTTTTCTTCGCGTTACTCAGTTTACAAAATGAAAAACTTGAAATATCGCGTTATTTACGAGTACGAGTTCCACCGTGGCACCAGTGCTGCAGAAACGGCTCGAAGGATTAATGATGTGTATGGCGACGGTGCCGCAAAAGAAAACACAGTGCGTTTTTGGTTCCAACGTTTTCGTTCTGGAAATTTCGACCTGCAGAACAAGCCCCGTGGACGGCCGGAGACCAAAGTTGATAATGAAGAATTGAAGGCTATTGTGGAAGCGGATCCATCGCAAACCACATCCGAGTTAGCTGCAGGCTGCGGTGTTAGTGATAAAAATGTTTTAATCCACTTGAAGCAAATTGGTAAGGTGAAAAAGCTTGAAAGATGGGTACCTCACGAATTGAGTGAAGCAAATCAACAAACGAGCGTTGACTGCTGCGTTGCATTACTCAACCGGCACAATAATGAAGGGATTTTAAATCGAATCATTACCTGTGATGAAAAGTGGATCCTGTACGATAATCGGAAGTGCTCATCTCAATGGCTGAACCCTGCCGAACCAGCCAAACCATGCCCCAAGCGAAAATTGACTCCAAAAAAGTTACTTGTGAGCGTTTGGTGGATTAGTGCTGGTGTCGTTCACTACAGCTTTCTTAAATCTGGCCAGACGATTACGGCAGATGTCTATTGTCAGCAAACTGCAAACCATAATGGAAAAGCTAGCTGCTAAACAACCGAGGCTGGTTAATCACTCTAGGCCACTACTGCTTCATGATAACGCTAGACCACACACTGCACAACAGACGGCTACCAAATTAG